>PISW01012282.1:0-33650 GCA_004023785.1 Mungos mungo | reverse complement strand
GGCCGGGACGAGGTGGACTACAACATGTACGGACACCTCGCAGGGAAGAGCCTGAAGAAAGTACCGGAAAGTGCAGGTGGCTTCCCCAAGTTCACACAGCTGAAGTGCTGAAGCCAGCGTTCAGATCAAAGTCAGACCTGCTGAAAAGTTCTAGGTACTTCTCTGCACAACCGACACCCACCCAGCCCCATTCACCCGCAGGCCAGGCTGGAGGGGGTCTGGTCTCAGAGGACGGCTTCTCCATCCGCCTCTTTCCCAAATTATTGCCACTTTCTGCTCACACCCAATACAGTGTCCGATGCCCAAATTACATAACGACGTTCTGAAGATCCCCTTGCGTTAAAAACAGGAGCCCCCACTCACCAAACAGTCCAAGTATGTTCCCCAGAACGTGTCTGAAAGAAGACTTGGGACCCCCATGTCCCCAGAGCACCCGTTCCTCCCGCGTGCCCCCGCAGCCAGCCCTCCCCGAGGCCCTGGCCCCGCCGTCTCACACACGTGGGGACGCAGTCGGGACTCAGGTCGCACACAGTCACAGGAGGCCCGCGGTGTACCCCACAGGGTCCGACTCCGACCCCAGGGTTTCCTGGCTAAGCTGCCGCATCGGGAAGACGAGGCTCGTGGTCGAGAAAACCTTCAGGAGTTCCCCTGGACGCGGGCTCTGTCCTGGCAGAGACGGTGAGGAGCGGCGCCAGCCCGGCCCTCGCGCAGAACCTTCCAGAGTCAGCTCTGGGCGTCATCATGAACCTCGCTCGGGGGCCACATTCCACTTACTGCCCAGCGCGCCCGTGGGTGTCACGGCTGCTCTCCAGAAGGCTGAGCGCCAACCTCCCCACGGCAGAACGGGAGAAGTGTGGCCGCCTATCAGCCCGGCGGGGGACTGGGTTTCCACAGGCCGCCGTGAGCACGGGGACCTGCGCG
Organism: Mungos mungo; assembly: GCA_004023785.1. Classification (NCBI taxonomy): domain Eukaryota; kingdom Metazoa; phylum Chordata; class Mammalia; order Carnivora; family Herpestidae; genus Mungos; species Mungos mungo. The sequence continues at coordinate 32,729 of PISW01012282.1, read as the reverse complement.
TCCTGCCTTCCAGGTTCTGGTTGGAGCCGCCTGGGGTCCCAGGGGTGGGGACGGGCAGGGCCCAACAAGGGTTCCAACTTGGGGGCGGGCGCCTTCCCTCACGTGTTTGGTTCTCCACTCTCCTGCCACGGGGAGGCCGGGGACCCCGCTCTCCTGTCTGCGTCTCCGGGGGCGCCCGCCCAGCCGGCGCGGCCTCGGTCCCGCGACGTACCCTATTCGTAGTTTTGCTGTTTTGTAACCGAGTTCCTGGTGTCCCCATATCTCCACGCAGGCAGTGGAGACGGTACGGGAGGAGAAACTCCAGTGGATGCTTGTCATCGGATGTGTGGGAGCTGATCCCCCGTCCCGGGTCTCTGAGGAGCAGGGAGGACGGTGCCCCACACACTGACTCTGCGGGGCCGCCCTGTGGACATGGGCTCTCTCCTCAGCTCGGTGGCAGCTGCCGGAGAAGAAACAAGACACCTCCCTGTCCCAAGGGTCACAGAAGACTTCCCTCTCGGTCTGTGCCGGGGAAGGCTCTGACCCAGGCTCAGCGGCGCGCTGCGCTGCCCCCGGGGAGCTGCGAGAAAGCAGAACGCCTCCATCAGCCGCCGTGTCCGGCGCCCGTTCTCCGCTCCGGGTCTGTCGTCGGTGCTCCCTGCTTCCTAAACCCTGACACAAAACCGCAGCCCGGAAAGGTCTGGAGGGGCAGGCTGGCGTGGGGCTGTCTGCCTGTCACCAGGCTATGCGAGGAGGCCTCTGGGGACCAGGTGGTAACCATGGCAACGAGGAGGCACGACCACATCGCAGAGAGGCCCAGGCTGTGGTCTGAACTGTGGGTGCAGAAGGAAGGGAGGGTTGAGCCGGGGCCCTGGTCACCGATGGAAAGGGGCACCTGGGACCAGGTACATTGCTGGGTCTGGTTGCCAGGAACCTGGGCTTCATTAGCAGGGAGGTGTCCAAACAGAACTGTTTGTGCAGGGTCGGGAGCTTGTGGGCATGGGGAGGCCTGAGGGGTCGCCAGGGGAGCCCTGAGCTCCAAAGGGAGAGAGGAGGCTGGGAGGGCACTACAGCCACAGGCAGGACGGGAGCGGTGCTGTCCCCAGGCCCCTGGGGTCCCCAGGAGGTGTGGGTGCTAAGAGGTGAACTGCAGGGGTTGGTGTGGGGGGGCAACCCAGGAAAGCGCCAAACGACAGGAATTAATGTTCCCCGTGGCGGAGGCCACCCAGCTCAGCTCCGTAGAGCACACGGGGGCCAGGCTGTGGGAAATCATAGTTTAAGAGTAGTTTCAGGGGCGCCTGGGGCGCTCGGTGGTTGAGCGTCAGACTCTTGATTTTGGCTCAGGTCACGATCCCAGGGCCATGGGACTGAGCCCCTCAGCAGGCTCTGTGCTGACAGTGTGCAGCCTGCTTGGGATTCTCTCTCTCTCTTTCTCTCTCTCTCTCTCTCTCTCTCTCTCTAAAAGTAAATAAAAACTTGTTTGAAAAGGGGAAGAGCCGAGTGGTGGTGGCAGCCGGCGGGCGTGTGCTCTGGCCTCTGCCCGGGAGCATAGGAAACACGAGGTCCCAGACGGGATGGACACGGGGAGGAGGGAGAGCGCCGGGCTCAACTCCCACCCAAGATCTCAATGTTGTGAGAAGGAGCAGAGCACCAGGAATGTCTGGGCGGCACCTGAGTCAGGACAACAGGGGCCGACCGTCTCCGGCTGCGTCAGCCTTGTGTTCACAGATGCTCTCAACAGGCCTGAGGGGCCCCGGACCCGTCGAAACCACACACGTGCGGGGCCACCATGCTACCGGGGTGCTGCTTTTCCCATCTCACCCGCCGGCTTCCAGAGTGCGGTTCAGGGCGCTGCTCACGGCCCGCGGTCCACGGGCTGTGTGGGCCGGGCGAGCTCAGGTCCACAGCGTCCGCCCCAACTCGGCCGGGACAGCCAGGCCCTGAGGGCTGGCCGTGAAGGGGGCAGGTGCACGGACGGCGTGCGGGTTCCACACCGCGCCCAGCCGGCTGGGGCTTCCTCCGCAGGCTGAAGGGCAGAGCGGCTCACACCTGCCCTCGACCTTGTGCCTCCACCTGTGCCCGGGGCTCTCCTCCCCGTCACACCTGTTCGTGCACACACTCTGTGCTCCAGACACACCCAAGGTCATCCTGTGCCCGACATAATAAACTCCACACTCTCTCTACTGTCCTCCACCCGACAAACTCCTCATTTCCGGAAGCAGCTGGAATCTCGTGGCTCCCGAGAGGCTCTCGGGGGCCCCGCCAGGCCTGCTCAGCCCCGGTGTCGTCTCCAGAGCAGCTGTGGCAGCACGTGACTGTCGCTGACCTGCTATGTGGGCGCTTCCTCCCCCGGGTCTCCACAGACAGTGGCCGTGCCACGTTTGTCTTCGGTCTTACCCCCAACACGTAACTCAAGGCCTTGTGCAGAATACATATTTGGATTTGCACTTAGCATTCTTTGTAACGAATACATGAAGTTTAGAAGCATTAATCTCTCAAAAAAAGACTGAAAAAATTATTAACCCATCATGAACGCAAATTTGAAAAGCTCTGAAGAATGAATTGAAAAGCAAACGTCACCTGGCGAGTCTAGGGGCCTGCCGTTTGAGTTCAACGCGTCCAATGCGCGTATCAGAACAGAGAAGCCAACGCTTCTTGAGGCTCTTGCAGGAGTGAAGGTCTCGGAGTCTCCAGCGCCACTTGGAAGTCGCGGCCGATCATTATTAATTCCTCAGGTATTTCCTATGATAACATTAATCACAGCAAACTCATTTGATGTAAATGGAAAATCACGAGTTCTTCGGCAACATTCCTCAGCAATTCCGCATTAATTAACTGGAGCGCCACGGAAAAGTGTCACCCTGTCTGACGATTGAATATATTTCTTGCACACTTTGATTAAGACACAAATCCCAAGCCAATAAAGAAAAAAGGTGGGAAAGGAAAAAAACAACACTTTATTGGAACGCAGTAATGAAAGTGGCCGGGCCCTTCCCGCCGGCCACGCTGGCTGCCACCTGACCTGGAGACGGGAGAGCCCCCAGGGAAGGCGTGAACTGGAAACACCTCTCCCTGTTCTTTAACTTATTAACTGCGTGTGTACAAAAGCAATTTAGAAATGTGTTTTAAACACTCTAGTGAAATAAAAGGATAACTCGCAAAGGTACACGTTTGGTGTTCGTAAATTAGAAATACGAAGGCAGAGGTTTATATGCAAACTTCTCTCGAGGTAGAGACACACCTTCTTCACCACTTAGGCAAACGTTCAGTTTCTAGAGGGTAAGCTGCACGCTGCCTCGTGCGGGAGCATGCTTTGCTCCCTGGTGATCGGCATCTGGATATCGAGGTGGAGGAACGGCGTGGCGGCGAGACCGCACGGCCCGCGAGTGGGAAGCGTTCCTCAGAACAGGCTCCCCAGCAAGCGGCATGCCAGCGTCTTGACAGAAATCATGTCAAAAGTCACATCAATCATGCTATTTTTTTCCTTGCTGGTTCAAATGCGCATCTTCCTAAGGATGACAGGGATGCGCAGAGGCACCTGCAATGCAGCAAATGATGCCTCAGATCTTAGAGGACGGCGCCGGCGCGTTGTGACTGACAGATATCCGGGACACGAGAACACTGACGTCGTCCAAACAACGGAGGGTGGGAGGGTCCCCCAGGGCAAACCCGCTGGAATTTCCCAGCACCAGCCGCAGGGCCCCGAGAGCGGCCACCACACGGGCCGCGCGGAACCGCGCTCTGGGCCGGAGCCAGGAGGCCTGCGTGTGGCGGGGGGTGCGGCCTGGCCTCCGGGGCCTGCGGTGGCTGAGGCGGGGCTGGGCGCCCGGGCCCACAGCCGCCGTAGGGCTGCAGATGTGGGCAGGTCCGTCCTGTCTCTCTTGGCTGATGGACCGACAGGACAGACAGATGGAGGGTAAAGGGTGGATATTCAGAATCACAGGAAACTCACACGAGTGAAATAACCAACAGCGGTTGGTGAGGGGAGAGGAGTGGAGAGAGGACACATTGTCACGAGGACACGCTCCTTTACGGTGAAAACCTGACGTATCCAGACTTACGCCATTTTCCTAATTAGACGGGAAGCCAGTTTTCAATATTTACGCACATAATCACTCGGTAATTTTACAAGATAACCAGCGGACTCATTGAGAGGACCTGTAGAGCCACACAGTCCGGTCTGTGTTCGAGGCTTGGTGACTGTTAGGTGTGATGTGACCTGTAACAATGACCATGTCCAGCAGCAGACGGGGGGCAGCACCCAGCGTCTGCTCCATGAAGTCCGAGCTCTAACACCGACTGCAATGGGCAGGATGCAAACCTGGGAGATGGCGTAACGCATTGTTGTGAGATTTTAAAAATCTCTGTTTAGGCTTTTTTGCACGGCAATGTAAAACAACAGAGTAAAAACAAAACAAAATATTTGGGAAGACAATTCAGAACGGAAAACGGCCTTTCTGGGTTGTGCTCTGGCTGGAAATACACCTCAGAGGCTCTCCCGCACCGGAGCCTCGGCAGCTTCTCTGCGGACGACGCCGCGGACGCCACCGCGCGGTGAGCCTCTGACAACGCCCTCGGCCCGGGAGGCCGGCAGGGGCGCGCTGCGGAGCCCGGGCCACGCCAGGTCTGATCAGGAAGGGTCCCCACGGGCCCTGCTCCTCGAACTCGGGAAGAGAAGTCCCGCATTTCACACAGCAGCTCTCTGCTCTGCTGGTCTCTCCCTAGGACAGCGTTGGAAGAGCCCGTCCAGCCTCCGGTTGGAGTGGAGGGCTCGTTCTGAGAAGACAGAGGGGAGTGTGAGGACCACGCCCGTAATGAGCAGCGAGCCTCCGGGGCTCCCCGTCAGCACGGGGTTCTGACACCGCAGCGCTAGAGGGACGCCCTTCCAGCCTCCGTCTGCACCGTTCTGGATTCAGCCACTGGAGATGGCTTATTTGAGTAAGACCTCAGACCTCAGTGGGTCACGGGACCGGGAAGCTGTGGGGGGGGTAAGATCTGGCCTGACGGGGGAGGGGCGGGGGGGGGTAACTGACACCCAGGCAGGCGGGGGCCTCTGGCGAGTCGAGAGCAGGTGTGCACCTGACACGGGGAGAGATGAGGCCTGGAGTGTCCAGGAGGCCAAGGAGCTGGCCGTAGACTGGCCCCCAGCAGCGTGGAGCCCCCTCCCCCATTCCCAGTGCTTCCCCCTGCTCCTGCCTGCGGGCTGGTGGGCGCCGGGGAGGAAGGACGCAGGACACACAGATCCGTGAGGAGAAGCCAGGGTGCACGGAGCTGCGGCCCGAAGGGCTTCCCGGAGCACGCAGCCCCCAAACAGGGCTGGCGAGGAGCGAGGCCCAGGCTGGCGGAGGACCAGCACGGGAAGGCATCAGCATTCTCCTGGCCCTCGACCGGCCAGTGCCCTTCAGTCCTGGTGCAGCTCACATTCCGAGCTTGCCCCGGGCCCTTGGCCGCAGCATCCGTCCCCAGGGTCTGTCCAGCGCCTCCCCTTCTGCCCGCACTGCCGTCCACACGCGGTTTCCAAGCACCTGCACCCTCGCTTACGTTTCTACCCCCAAGTTCCCTTCCAAGTTTCAGACAAGGCCCATCCGGCCCGACAGGTGGGAAGACAGAAGGCACATCGGCCGAGGGGCCCAGGAGCCAGGGCTCGGGGGCACGCCCCAGATCCCCACGGGCACGGGGTCCCCACTGACCCAGCTGCATCCACCGTACCCGCATCGCCGGAAGCTGGCAAGGCAGCAAAGTCACAGCACAAGCGCGGTGCCCAGCGGGACACAAACTGACCTTCAGTCGGGGAGCCGCTCGGCTGTTTCCCCCACGTCCGCGTCACGGGGGCACAGCCCCCCAGGCAGGGTCTGCTCCCAGGGCTTTTCTGACCAGGAGCACTCCGTGGCTGCCCACTGAGTGCGGTTTATTCACCAGCTGCATGACCTGCCCACCTCCCACGGGGCAGGCCTCTCCTGGGCACCGCGCACCCCCGAAACAGGCCATTTCTTGTCCCTAAACACGCCAGGCTGCTGTCTGTGCCTCTGCCTTTCCAGCCCTCCCGTCCGGGCGTCTGTCCTCAGCTGCACCTGTCAGCCTCCAGCCATGCGGCCTCCCCGGTGGCTACGTGATCCCTCAGGGCCCCGCACGGCGTCAGCCAGGACGTCTGGGTCTGCTGCCAGCACTCGGCGGGCACCACGTGGCCCTTGGCGCGCTCTCAGCTCCTGTGGGGTCCTGAGGGCCAGGCCTCGGACCACTTCACTCCCCCGGGGTCTTCTGGGGTCTTCCGCAGCAGCTGGGTGCTGCCTTGCACACACAAGGCTTAAACACACAACAAATAAATTTGCCAAACTATGTCTTTTTAGAGCAATTAAGATAAAATGTTCAAGATATGATTCATAATAGAACTAAGTAATGCTTTGTTTTGAACTCTATCTAAACCCAGTTTACCTTGTTTAGAGCAAGCTGCGTGAGCACGGCCGAGCATCTTACAAAGACATTAGCGAACAGAAACACCTTTGTTTGAGCCCCGGAACCCTCAAAGCCAGGTTTAGGAAAAGCTAGTTGAATCGAATCAGAGGTCATGACCAAAGGTAACATACGTTACGAATTGTCACAGACGGCACCAAATTTCAAAGGCATATGTGATTATGAACAGAACAACAAACAGTAGTTTTAATCAAAAATCATTAGCAGACACGGAAAATAAAATAGATGCAAGGAAATGAACCGGGCAAATAGTCCCTGCATCTAATTAATCAGCGAGCTGATTAATGAATTGTACATATTTTAAATGTATCCACAGAATCTTTTAAAAGCAAGTGCTCTTCGGGGCACGAACCAGTGGGGACCCCAGGGGACCCGCAGCGCTGATCTAAGCGAGCAGATCGGTAAGTGGACAAGAAATTTCAGGCCACGACAGGGGTCTGACTCGAGTAAGGGAGGTGTGCGTGCTGGGGGCTGTGCGGCAGGAGCCTGGGGTTTGGAAGCCAGGAGAGGCCTGCTGAGGCACCTCGGGCTGGTGCCCGCACGACAAGGCCAACAGAGCGGATTCCCGAGGTGGGGGTGAGCTGAGGGCCTGGTCCGTGAGCAAATGCAGAGGGAATGAGGTCGAGGTAAGGGCGGGGGTCCCTGTGCTGCAGGGTCGGGGCTGCACCTCAGGACGGAACTGGTGCAAAGCTTTAGCAGGGACATCATGAGACCTGATTATGCCCTAAAGGTCCGCTGGCTTGGAGCCGTGAGCCGTTCCAGTAAGAGATGGCACAGGAGGTGGGGAGGAGGGTGGATTCACGGCGTGGCGAGGGGGCAGGGGAGGCAAGCATGGATCCCAGGCTTTGCCATACTTTCGTAAGTTAAACATCAGATCCTGACTCCCAGCGTTTCACGTGAACAGCCTACAAGATTAAATTCCTAACAAGTTTTACAAAAATAGAGGTCAGTGATGGGTCAGGTGGACCTCAGTTGCTACCACTAATCAGGACGAGAGGGGCTAACTGGACGCCCTTGGCAGGGCGGCTCTTGGAAAGGCTACGGGCAGCACGGGAGCTGCCCTGTTCCGTCCAAGCCACGCCGTCTGCGGGGAAGGCAGTAAACACCCCGTCCTGCTGTGCGGCAGCTCAAGTGGGGACAGGCCGGCTCTCAGTTTACCACAGCAGGTGTAATCATCCAGTAACCTGTTCTATTTCCCGCATTTTTCTGGACCTTCCTTTTCAGGAGCTAAACCTCTCCTCATAGACAATATATATCAAAATATGTTGACTTCACATTCTTCCCAAGTGAAGAAAGATCACAGACCACCGAGGAAACTGGTCAGCAGAACCCTTGAGTCTTTTCCTCTTGAGAAAGTTTTGATGGCCGCCATGTCCTTGTTTCTGGCCACGTGGCCCATTCCTTCATGCCTGAAGATACACCATTTGTGAAAATATAAAAAAATTTTTTTAATGTCTATTTATATTTGAGAGAGAGAGACAGAGACAGAGAGAAGAGCAGGGGAGGGACAGGAGAGGGAGAGAGAGTCCCAAGCAGGCTCCTCGCTGTCAGTGCAGAGCCCATTGCAAGGCGCAATCTCACAAACCGTGAGATCGTGACCTAAGCCGAGATCCAGAGTCAGGTGCGTAACTGACTGAGCCACCCGGGCATCTCCACCATTTGTGAAAATAGGAAGGGCTCCATTTTGGCACCTTTTTAACAGACCCCTACAAGTGGTCTGTTAGACCAAGACAAGACAAAAACAGAAACCAAAGCTAAGCTTCTCAGAGGTGAAAGCAAATGACACCCTACATATTTTTAAGGACTGATGCTTTATAAAACAGGAGAGATCCCTTCAGCTCCCCGAGTTAAACCCAGGGACTATGCGCTTTTTACTTCCTTCTTCAAAATAGGCCCTTCTGTCCTTTTCTCCCATTTCTCCCTCAAGGTGCGATGCAATGTCTCATCCCTGATGAGGTCTGCTCTGATTTCTCAAAGCCAAGTTCAGTGGCTGCCCCGAATGGCCAGTGTGCTCCCTCCACCTCCTGCAGCACAGCCACGACGACAGAACGCTGCAGGGTGCCTGGCTCTGTGCTGTGAGACACCCGACGGTCATGACCACTCCGTGAGGCGGGCACTTCACCTTCCTTACAGACCACAGGGTCTGAGAGTCAGGGAGGCACACTGGCTGGCCTGAGTTCCTACACCTAGAGCGCTGTCACCGTCAGAATATGGACCATGTGTAATTGGGGCCACTCCCTCCTGAGTCCTACAGGGCACCCACATTGTTGGGGGTATGGGTTTCTCACCAATTGGGAATTCCCAATATTGCAGATTGTTATTGTGAGTTTCTTTCCCAATAGAGACATGTACTAACTACAAGGTATAGTTTAGAAAATATTATCCATACTTTCATGGTTTTCTCCAGAAAATCCACCACTCTTGAAAACTTTAAACATTTGAAAAAATACTCTTTGTATAACTGTGGCTGCAGCAGCAAAAATAATAGAAATAGCAATGATTGTGATGATGGTGATGACGATGGTGGTGATGACGATGGTGGTGATGATGATGGTGATGATGATGGTGATGGTGGTGATGGCAATGATGATGATGGTGATGATGGTGATGGTGAAAATGGTGATAATAATGGTGATGATGGTGGTGATGATGGTGTGATGACAGTGGTTATGATGATGATAATGGTTGTGATGATGGTGATAGTGATGATGATGATGGTAGGGATGATGCAGTGATGGTAATGATGGTGATTTTGATAGTGATCATGATTACGATGCTGCTACTGCTGCTAATGATGGTGATGATAATAGTGCTGACAGTGATGATGATGGTGATTACAGTAATGATTACGATGGTGATGACGGTGATGGGGATGGGGATGGTGATGGCGGTGATGATTTTTATGGTGATGATGATGATGACAGTGACGGTGGTGGTGATGATGGTGATGCTGGTGGTACCACTACTGTGCTGGGTGTTCACCACGTACTCCTCATTATTCCAAGTTCTTACATCATACTTAACTCATCAAAATCCTATGAAGGAGGTACTCTTCTGAGCCACATTTTTTAGTTGAGGAATCTGAAGTAACCTGTCCAGACTTGTTTGGTCAATATGGAGAAAAGCCAGCATCTTAACCCAGGTGGCCTGACTGAAGAGTAATATTACATTTCCAGTTCCTTTATCATTGGTTTGTGGTTTTATGATCTCCACAATTGCTTGAAACTGTTCCCATCAAGAGGTGGAGTCAAATTCTCATCCTGGAATGTGGCTGGACTTAATGACTCGTGTCCAGTGGATAGAATAAAATGGGAAGGACTAAGTCATAAGACATCCTATGGTTTCCTCCTAGCTCTCTTTCTCTCTTGGATCACTGGCTCCTGGGGCAGCCAGCTGTCCTGTCACAGAGATCCTTCTGGAGAGGCTCGCGTGGTGAGGAGCTTAGCCTTCGACAACAGATGTGTGAGGGCACCACCTTAGAAGTGGCTCCGTTCAGCCCCATTAAGCTTCAGCTGGGAGGCCAGCCCACGCCGGCTGACCACAACCTCACGAATGGCTCTAAGCCAGAACCACCTGAAGAAGCAGCTCTTGGATTTCCGGCCTGCAGAAACGCTGTGAGACAATGTGTGCCCGGTGTTCTAATCTGACGAGCTTGGGGTATCTAGCACTAGGTAACCAATGCAGTGTATTTCCTTAATGGGTAAAAAGAACTTCCAGGGAGCTCTGTGACGTCAGCTTTGGGCGTTCCTCAGCCTACGTAATCTCATTACGTTCAATGACTGACGTAATGACGTTCATTAAAGTTCAATGATGATCACATTTTGGTAACCTGGCAAAAATTCAGCAGTGGTGGAAAAGAAGAGAGTATTATGACGTCACTAAGATTTTTCTGCAACAGATGAAACGCTGGGATCAGGGCTTTCATTCTGTGCAGCTGTGACCCTTAAACCAGTGGGCTGGCTGGACACCGAGAGCCGTCCAGTGTTGTCTCCGGGCAGGGAAGTCACCTGACTTGTAGGGAAGAACATCCTTCAGATATCTTAGACATGCTGTCGAGTTTTCGTAAAGGCCGAACTAGATTACCCCGGCTCTTTGTGGAGGGGAGAGACTTGTCGGGCTGGGGAGCTCTTACGTACCACGTGAGGGCGCTGGCACTGGGCCTGCGGTCACCCTGTGCGGCCCCGCGCGCCGCGAGGGGAGGGACGGGGACACGAAGCCAGTCATCCTCCTCTACACCAGGCCCTCCCTTGTTTTGGTTGAAAGCAGAGGATTTTCTTCTACAAGGAGCCTTATATGCACGAAGGGTCAGTCCCAAGTTTACATAAATAATGCAGAGAAGAAACATGTTCCCCCGGGGCAGCCAGCCCGAGGGCCAGAACGAGGTGCTGAGGCGGCAGCATCCGGAATGGGAGCTCCGGCCCCAGGCCTCCGCGTTCACCCCGGACGCCCAGAGCACCCCCGCCGCTCTGGAGCATTGTCATCAGGCCCCAAAAGTTAGCTCAGGGATGTGCACAAAGGCTTTCCTTACACCAAGGTCTAGTGGATAGAGAGGCTCTTACCCCAAGGGTGACCTCAAAGTCTAAAAGAACCCCGATGTCTCTTGTCTTTCCTACACCTTCCGGAAAGGGCCCTGCAGACAGCGGCACCCAGGGAGCCCCGTGGGGCAGAAGCGTGTGTGTCTGGGGCCACATCACCCCGGCGTCAAGAGCTCTGTTCAGCACTGATGACACTCACGTCAACAAAACCAGCCAGGAAGTTTTAAAACCCACAAAAAAGTCTGACTCTAATCATAGATTAAATAGAAGATCTTTTAAAGAAATAGTTTTTCTGTTTTAAAAGTAATTCCCCTCTTTGACTTTACTTAACCAAGGACCTATTCCATCTCTTTATGTTTTAAATAATGAGGTTTACCAAATTAAACATCAATTCAGTCTGCCGAATGATTTAACGTTTCACTGCAGTAGAATTCTACTGGCTCCTGGCTTATTGGGACCCACATGTACCGCGCAGAGTAAGACCTGCTCTAAAACTGCCCTTGGGCATCGCGAGCGGCACGCTCCCGAGCGAACTCAGTCACGGCGCCTTCCGAACGGCGCGGTCAGGGTTACTGTAATTCCAGCTCCCCTGGCGAACGAAGCAGCCCCTTGGCCGGGCGCCACCTGGGAACTGTTAGAGATGCCAGTTATGGGGCCCCACCCCAAACCTACTGAATGGTAAAGCTGGGAGAAAGGAATCAAAATCGCTGTCTTAACAAAGACTCCAGAAGTTTCTGATGAAGCCAAAGTTTGAAACCACTATTTAAAAAAAATTTTTTTTCAGTTTATCTACTTATTTTGAAAGAGAGAGAAAGAGTGAGCAAATGGGAGAGACAGAGAGAGAAGGAGAGAGAGAAAAGAAGAGAGAGAGAAGGAGAGAGACAAGGAGAGAGAGAGAAGGAGAGAAAGAAGGAGAGAGAGACAAGGAGAGAGAGACAAGGAGAGAGAGACAAGGAGAGAGAGAATCCCAAGCAGGCTTCACACTGCCAGTGCAGAGCCCAACGTGGGGCTTGACCCATGAACCGTGAGATCATGACCTGAGCCGAAAGCAAGAGTGGGACTCAACCAACTGAGCCGCCAGGTGCCCCTGAAACCACTGTTTTGTTATGTTTTTAATTTTTTTAATTTATTTTTGAGAGACAGTGCGAGCAGGGGAGGGGCAGAGAGAGTGAACTACAGAATCTGAAGCAGGCTCCAGGCTCTGAGCCTGCTGTCAGCACAGAGCCCGACACGGGGCTTGAACCCACGAACTGAGATCATGACCCGAGCCGAAGCTGGAGGCTTAACCGACTGAGCCCCCAGGCGCCCCAAAACTGCTGTCTTGAAGGGTGCGGTACTGTTCCATTCAGACCCACAAAGGGCCTCCAGCCGCACAGGTCAACACGGCCCCGGAAGGAGGGGCTGCAGAGCCAGGGCGAGTGGGCTGGCAAGGTGCTTACTGTGTGTGCGAACGTACACGCGTGTGTGCGCTCCTGCATACACCCACACACTGTGTGTCTGGAGACAGAGCACGAGCTGGTCGCTGTCCAGACCGTTGTCACGTGATTTCTGGCCGGCGACGGGCTGTACGTGTGGCAGGAATGGGAAACGGACATAATGAAGTTCATGGACTTGGGAGGTTCAGACCATTTTCTGATGCCGCCTCGGAAGCACGGTGCCAGGCGCCCCTCCCGGCTTCACGTGGGGGACGCTGAGGAGGCACCAGGTTACTTTTCCTGGCCCCCAGGGGGGCCCTACAGGGCTAGAAAGCTGTGTCTGTGCGCCTGCAAACATCCCAGCACAGACAGAGCTAACGTGTGATCATCTGTAGACGGTCACTCCACGGGGCCGCCGTGCTGGCTGAGACCTGGGGGCCAGGGCTCAGATCACGCGAGGCCCTCCAAGCACCCCTGGAACCCGCCCTGTGATGACGGGCACCTTACGAACACGTCCTTTGGGGCTCATGGCCTCCAGCCAGTTCCCAGGCCCGGACCGTCCCCACCGCCAGCAGTGCTGGGTCCGCCAGGTGCCGCTCCTCGGGCCCGCTCTTGCCGCCAGCACGTCCCCCGACGGGCCGCCTCCTTCCCCGTGGTCTCCCAGCAGCCGCACGTCTGGCTCTGGGACTGCGCCTCAGCCAGCCAGGCTCACGGCTCCTCGGGCCCCTGGGCCGCTCCCGCTGAGACAGGGTCTCGGGCCCCTCGCCCCGGCACCTCCCACCCTGCTCCTAACCCACAGGTGCCCCTGAGCCTCTGCCTGCAGGGACGCCCACGCTTCCCTTCCCTCGGCCGGGTCCTGCCCACCCACGCAGCTCCCCACATGTCCCTTTGCTCCCAGAGCCCTCGCCGAACGCTTGTCCCTTCCACAATCCTTGCAGTTCGGAAACTGTGCCCACAGCACCTCCTTCAGAAAGTGATAGGTTCCGGGCCCCATTTGCTTTAAGCCACACTGCAACCTGTGTGAACGTTTGCACCTAAAGACGACGAAATAACCGCATCCGACCAATCACGCCCCTGGCAATGAGGCAGAGGCCCCGTCACCACAGACCGATCTGCGGGTCCAAACGAGAGAGGCCCCCACGAGCCACCCGTGTCCAGCAGGCCCTAGCCCGTCCGCCCGCCGGTGCCCACACTTCTGGGGGAAGGTATTCTGGGCACGTGGATTTGCTCTCACAGATAATTTCTATGGAAAATAGCAGTCAGACAGTCATACAGGCCCAAGGTGAACTCATTACCAGAATTTGTTCTAGTTGTCATTAGACGTATTGCACTGTGTCACTCAAAATGGGAAAGAGATAAAAGACACCGACATGTAGCAGCCGTGATGAGAGATGAGAAATGCGGGTGCACCACAGAGCCGCTCGGCAGACGGGAATGTGCGTCGTATTCGAGACTCCACCAACCTCAGACCCTCCCCGTGGTCCCCGTGGTCCCCGTGGTCCCCGAGGCTCCGGCCCTCCACCACCCGACTGTCCTCCGCGCCGGGTGCGGCCAGGCGTCCTCCGCGTGCTGCAAGGCCACGTCGCTCTGGGGTGAACCCGAGAGGGGTCTGCACGGGGCCATCGGGCCGAGGACCCCCCCGGGAGCAAGAACACCCAGCCAGACCTCCCACCTGGTGGACAAGATGGCTCATAATCCGCTTCTGCCGACTGTGTTTGTAAGCACTCCACGCCCGGGCCCTCCCGAGGGACCTGGAGCGCAAGTGTGGCGCAGGGTCCAGGGCTGGCCCCGCAAGGGCGACGGGGCGGGAGGGCAGGAGCACAGTGCTGGCCCACGGCGCCCTCACCCACACCGAGGGAGGCGTGGGAAGGGTGCCACAGTGGCAAACTGCACACCAGGTTAACACGGTAAGCAGTGTGTAGACCCTGCCGCCGATGCCCGTCAAAGCTGCACCTCAGGGGCTGGTTAGCCATGGCCGCGGGAATCGTGGGTCCCAGAGCAGAGGACCCAGCCCTTCGGCCTCCGAGATGGGGGGACGGAGGCCCCCGTGGTGGTCACGGTGCAGGAAAGAGAGGACACGAGGACCCCGGCTAGGGTCCCGCCGTCTTCCCTCCTCCTGACGGACCCCGCCCCGGGCTGCGGGCTGTGCCTCCACCTGGGCCCGCGCTCTGCTCCCGCTGCCGGGGGCCGCCACCCCCCCACCCTCGGGGCCACGCGCCCCTGCCGTGTGAACACGACTATCGGACACTGTCCTCGGGCCCCACGCGCTCCCCGGCCCACTTCCCACCGGCGCCCCCCCCGGCCCCCCGCCCCCCCCCCCCCCCCCCCCCCCCCCCCCCCCCCCCCCCCCCCCCCCCCCCCCCCCCCCCCCCCGCCCCAGCTGAAAGCAGCGCCTGACGGTCCTCCAGGACCTGCCGACTCCTTCCGGGGAGGCCCCGGCCCCGCAGGGCGCGACACGGCCTGCTCAGCACGCAGCCTGGCGGGCCCCCCGCACTCGCGGACGAGGGGCGCACACGCAGCCTTATCACCGTGTCGCTGACGGGTGTGAGCCCAGGGAGCACACGGCGTCGCTGCTCCCCGCGGAGGGTCTGGACCAACCCCGGGACCGCGTTCCCGGCTGCTCCAGGCCCTCGGCCTCCAGTGAGCTGGGTCTCAGTTACACATGTGTGCACGGCGCCGCACACCGCTCTGCGTCCTGCCGCGGGAGTGTGACCCGCCTGGGGACACGGGGACGTGGCGGAGGCCCGGGGAGCGAAGCTGGGCTGTCCGTGTCCGGGCTACGTGGACTCTCTCTCTCCTCTCTCCTTAACTGCCAGCCCCTGTGCGGCGGGTCAGGACTGGCTCGCTCGCTCTGCGAAAGCGCAGGACCCCCCTGCCCCCCCAGCAGCCAGGCCCAGTTGGTGCAATCATGCCCCCAGAGCAGACGGCAGTGGGCCGTGCGCCTGAACGTGGCCGTGAGCACTGCCCCTCCAGCGGCACAGGGCCGTCCCCGCCGCTCCGAGGCTGTGCTGGACAAGCACCCGACGGCCCCGGGTGGGCCCCGGGGCAGTGGGCGCTCGGCTGAACTTCCCTCCCTGACTGCATGCAGGGGCAGCTGCAGAACTTACTGGAAGACTCAGTCTGAGGCTGTGCTTTCCGAGGGGCGTGTGGGGGGGCACGGGGGGTAAGAAACGGTCTTGACTTGGCAGAGGCTGTCACTGTCTAAAACTCCTCAGTTACGTGTTTTCCCAAGAAAGTTATTTACAAGGACTGGGTTAGCTTCCTGGGTGCCCCTTCCCTGGACACCCGCATGGGGGCCCCGGACACCCGCGTGGGGGCCCTGGACACCTGCATGGGGGCCCCTTCCCCGGACACCCGCGTGGGGGCCCCTTCCCCAGACACCTGCGTGGGGGCCCCAGACACCTGCATGGGGGCCCCTCCCCCGGACACCTGCGTGGGGGCCCCGGACACCCGCGTGGGGGTCCCGGACACCTGCATGGGGGCCCCTCCCTCCGGACACCTGCATGGGGGCCCCGGACACCCACGTGGGTGCCCCGGACACCTGCATGGGGGCCCCTCCCCCGGACACCTGCGTGGGGGCCCCGGACGCCCGCGTGGGGGCCCCGGACACCTGCATGGGGGCCCCTCCCCCGGACACCTGCGTGGGGGCCCCGGACACCTGCATGGGGGCCACGTCTCGCTCCCTCGTGTCTGCGCCCTGGACGGGCAGTGTGGCCTGCGAGACGGCAGGGACATCCCTCCCTCGGCCGGACACGTCCTCGCACACTGGTCCACACGCGCCCCCGAACCTGAGCTCCTGCCTGAGTAACTCCATTCCCTCCTGCGTGGGGCCGGCCCCCCCGGGGCGCTGCCGAGGCCGCTGCAGGGCAGACCCAGCAGGGGCGTCTGTCTCACCTTTACACGCGCTTTTCACCGGCCCAGGCTCACGAGGCGGTGGGAAGAGGGGCACTTGCGTTGGAAGCCCGGGGGCAGGGACTCCGCCATCAGCCTCGGTCTCCCTGCCGCCCCAAGAGCCGGCGCCGGCAGCGGAGCGCAGACGCGGATGGGAGCACTCTGCCGGTCACGCCGGCGGGGGGGGGAGGAGGGAGGATGGAGATCGCTAGGTAAATTCACAGGGACCAGAACAAATAGCCCGAGCTGAACGCCTACGAAGGACCCCAGGGCTTCCCGGTGAGAGGAGGGACAAAGGCCCCGGGGACCCTCGCCGAAAACAGAAAACGCCCGGCTTCAACTTCGCATCTGTGGCCAGTGAGCAGGTGTCCGGGAAGCAGCCACGCCAGGGCCCCCGGGAGTCCCTCGTGAGGGTAACACGCTTGCTTGGAGGGCCTGTGGTGTAGACACCCGCAGGGCACCCTGCTCTGGTAGAACCGCAGCAAGTCCCTCTCGCGTGGGGACTGAGCCCAGCGCTGCGCTCCTCAGAGGCACTGCTGCCCAGCGTCCCCGTGGGCCCCCTGGCCCGAGGCTCTCCGGGGACGACCCTGCAGGCCCCTGACAAGCCCGGGACACAGCCGAACTCACGCTCCGTGCCTCTCATTCCAGTCTCTGGAGGAGGAAAGCACGAGGAAGCCAGCCCTCTGGAGACGCCGACTTTTAGCCAGAAGCAGACTCTCTTGGTCCTGCTGCTGCTCTTCTGAGTCACATGCTGCATGCACGGCCACCTCTCCCTGTGGGGCCTGGGCCCTGTCCCAGCCCTTCCTGAGAAACTTCTGTCAGCCGCCTGGTCCCCCGCAGACCCTCCGGATGCACCAGGGTCCCCGGCGCGGCCTCTCCGAGCTCAGAGTCAGGGCACTTCTGCCTCATGATGACCAAGGGCTCATGGGGAGCCCGTGGGAGCACACGGCCCGACTGCTGTGACAGCCCCGTGGTGAGGGGCCCATTCGTGGGGCAGCCAGTGAGCTCTAGCACAATGGGGCCTGGTCAGGTGGTGAGGGGACCTGCGGGGGGGGGGTGGTGCCTAGCCCTCACAGAGCCCCGAGCTGGCGAGGGGCCCGAGATGCTGGTTGGAGGCCGAGGTCCCTGCAGGCCCCACAGCCTGGGGCCCACAGCAGATCCAAGACCACAGAGGGGTGGGCCTCAGAATAAACAAGCGGACACGGGACCACCCACATGCCACCTGAGATGCTACATAGTGAAATTTTTGAAAGTTTCACTCTGTAACGAAATGAACTAACACACAGGAAAGTTGTGAAGACAACTGCAAAGATGAAACAATGAAAACAGTGTTACATTAAACTTTAGAAAACAATAGGATCCTGCAAGGCAAGACCTTCCACAGCAAGTGACCAGGGCTGCACCTTCCCGGCCTCTGAGCGTGAAGTCCTCTGTCACTGACGGACGCGGACGGCTCGACGTGGGGAACGGCAGCGGGCGGTGAGCCCACCGTGGCCTCGGAGCCTGGGGTGGCTCGGGTAGAAGAGTCCGTGGCCGAGCGGGGAAGAGCTGCCTGTGGTCTGCGTCGGCGTCTCCCGGGGCCGCCTCACCCGAACGGCCACACCATGAGATCGTGGCTCAGGGCCAGGTTTTTAATAACACACTACATAATTCACAAAGCCTGAAGTCAGAGCTGTTCACAACCTTCCTTCCTGGAAAACGCCAGGGGAGGTGGGTCTTTTCTAGGTAGGATAGCTCACAGTCCCCGCGCCAGGGGCCCCGGGGTCAAGTGCATCCGTGTCTGGGCACCAGGCAATCAATCTCTGAGCTGTGTCAGGAGTCTGGGCTTAGTTACCACAAACTCCTAAACTTAGGAATGAACACCGAACAAACAGATCCCTGCACTTATCATCCTGGAAGCATGAAAAAGCACCTTCTGTGTCACTGACGTGCCGCCTTCGTCAGGGAATGAGCCACACCGGAGGCCCCCTGGCGGCGGAGGGCGTGGCCACGGCCCCTCGGCCCCCGCGTGGCAGGCAGGCTCGGGCCCAGGTCACGGCCCCGCCTGGCCTTGCACGCCCAGCTCTCAGAATCAGAGGGGGCGGTGCGCCTCCACGGGCCTCGGACGCAACTTCCATTTTCCGCGGCTCAAACTCCTTTTCCCACGACGCGTGATGGTCCGCTCACAAGATTTTCCATCAAAACATAAATGGATTCAGATTTCTCTGAAGAGCAGGTTTCCCATCGCGGTGCTCCAGTCCTTGTAAGATTAAGTCGGACGACGCAGAGGAAAATAGGTTTTCTTCCTAGGTGGTGTGACTTGATGAAATTAAAATAGTATCTAAGCGCCAACCAGCATCTGTGGGAGAGACCTGCAAGCCGTCCCTGCGCTCGGTCAGAGCTGACGTGCTCGCTGTGGGCGTTGGGTTTTTTTTCCTTCTAGAGAAGTAATTTCCCTGACATATCCACCCAGGACCGGGGGCTGTGGGAGAAGCACAGGAGAAAACCTCCCGGGCTCCTGGAAAGATACCGTCTCACTCACCTCCCCCGCCAGACTCCGAAGTCACTGGGCTGGGAAGGCGGTCTCTCCCCACCCCTCCGGCCACCGCCGGCCGGCACCCTGCCCGGATTCACACTTCCCGTCAGGGACTCATGTGGCCCACTGACAGGACGGAAGGACGCAGGGCTGAGCAGCAGGGTCCGGACCACGGCCGGTGGGGGACCGTGAGCCGCAGCGGGCTCGGTGACCATCCCCGGCCACGGTGCACGATGTTATCTTACTACCCTGCGCTCACACACACACTCCAGTTTACACGCGAGGTGGTGACCTGGGTAATTCATCATGAGGCTCACTCACAATACCACTGAATCGTGTGCTGGGTGGTATCTCTTTGGAACCAGCGGAAGAGACCCCATATATCAACGTTGTTTTCATCCTCTTTGAATATTTTCAACACGGCAACCGCCACTACAGGCCACCGACAACCCTCTGCTTCTAGAGGGAAAAGTAATCCCGCAGCCTCCGGGCAGACGCGAGCCCGGAGCCGGCGCCGTGGCTTCCCGGGAGCCACCTGCCACTGTCTCCCTTGCGATCCGTTTCAGTGAGAGGCAGAGTGAAGTTTCTAATATTCCCATCCCTAAACCTGACACAACTCAAACTGACCAACACCAGCACTGCCCACCCCCCTCTGGGAGGGCGGGGACCGGGAGCCGCCCGGGGTCCTGGAGGGCGTGTGGCTGTCCTGCCGCTGGCCCGTCCCTGCACACGTCGGATCCCCGTGCTGAGCATTAATGTTCATGCTCCCAACTTGGAAGTGCTGTGCACTAATTCCACACTTTCTATCCACTTTACTGGCCTCCGACTCTCCCAAGACCTGCCGGTCACCGAGGGATGAATGTCACCAGCCTGGCCACATTTGGGAGATGATAATGTCCTTTTGCACTAGGAAAGTTGCCCATCTCTGTTCACACAGCATTTATTAAACGCCCCTCGGTAACTTGGGCCATAATCCCAAATCCCCATCGGGCAGCAGGCGCCCACGTGCCCCTCAATCCCCAGAAAGCACGTGGCGGCCGCTCACCGGGGGTCCCAGGCTGGGACCGCGGGAACAGCCCACAGGGCCCGGCCCAGGGCCCTCCACTGAGTGCACGGCCTCACTGCCGACACAAGGACAGACCCGACATGCCCGCGGCTGGGTGCGAGAGGGGACGCCATCCGTCAAAGCCCAGTTTCTCCGGCACGTCCTCAAGTTTAGGCAAAACAAACTTTTAAAAGTAGACCTTTAAGAATATGGTTACGAATTACCTATGGGTTAGACCAGATTGCTTTGATGAGGGTCACCTAACACCAACGCGGACATTCATGCGCGGAGAGTCCGTTGTCTCCTTTTGCCTGTGCTCGTTCCCTCCCACGGCCGAACTCCAGGAGCCACGCGGCCCGTAAGAGGCCAGAGCTGCCCTGGGGAGCCACAGCCCCCCCACATCCTCGGGGCCGGCCGGGCTCCAGGCCCCATTCCCGAGCTCCCAAGCACCCCGTGGGGCGGCCAGGATAGCCTATCTGCTCACACAGCACGGGGAGGACCCCCTTTCTGGGCCTGGCCCCTCACTCCTGGCCCAGGGTCGGCCCTCCGGCTGCTCTGCCCGGGGGAGCAGGGCAGCTCTGGCCCAGGCCTGTCCGGGTTCAGATCCGGGCTCCCGCGGGCTCCCCACCCTCCTGCCGCTCTGTGCCGGCCATGGGTGCACCATGAGGCGGCCCCCGGGTCCGGGCCCCACAGCCACTCCTTGCTCACGAAGCACCCCCCACTCCCCGTACCCTTCCTCCCCGGCCCGTGGCGCTGCCGCCTGAAGCTAACGCGGTGTCAGTTCAGATGCCACAGGGAAGGCCGTCCAGGACGCGTCCGGCCCTGAAGACACACCCCGTGTCTCCCCGCAGGGCAGCTGCACCTCAAGTCAGGCGTTCAGTCTCTGGGCCTCTGCGCACACAGGGCTGCACGCTGGTGCTTTCTGTTTTCACTGTAAGGATTAGTTGGGGACCCTGAGGTCCATTTGCTCCTGAGCCCCCCTCTCCTTCCTCCCTTCGGCCTGCGCAGTGTATCCCGTGCCGATGAATGGGGAGCCAGAAGCAAGGAACCTGGAGAAGGCAGTCGGGAGGAAGGCCCAGCAGCTGCCTGGGGCTTGTGAGGGGTTCTAGGAGGGGGTCCTGCTGGCTTCCTGGACCCCTGGGGTGCCTGCTCTCTAGGGCACCTGGTGGCTCAGTCGGTTGAGTGTCCGACGCTCAGCTTCCGCTCAAGTCATGATCTCTCGGGGTTTGTGGGATCAAGCCTTGTGGTGGGCGCTGCCCTGACAGCAACGAGCCTGCTTGGGATTCTCTCTCTCTCTTTCTCTCTCTCTCTCTCTCTCTCTCTCTCTCTCTCTCTCTGCCCCTCCTCCGTCACTCGCTCTGTCTCTCTCTAAAAATATAAAATAAATAAACAAAAACAAAGGCAGTGTTTTCCACTGAGTAAGTGGGCGGCGCGCCCCTGCCTGAGGGCCGTGTCACGGGCCCTGCCCAGCGAGCTCCCCGCCCCGACGGGACGTCTTACAGCCAGGACTGTCGTGTGTATGGCAGTCTCTCACCAGAGGCGGCCCTGAAGCACTAGCCATGTGACTAGTGTGGCCAGGGGCTGCACCCCGGTGCATCAGTTCAATGTGATGCAGCCAAGGGTCAGAAGCCCAGCCAGGGACCATCCAGAAGCCGTCAGAGCCGCACCGGCACCGAGTGCCGCATCCAGCTGCCGGGGGCTGCGTCCGTGAAACCATCCATTTTCTCGTAAAAACGCTGTCTGCGGTCTCTCAGGGCCACAGATGCGCAGCCCTCTCCCCGCCACCCCTGTGCAAACACACCTACTGCTGGTTCTCAGCTTCTGTCGGCCTCCCGACAGAACACTGTCCCGACAGCGAGCCAGAATGTCACCTGCCGCTGCCCAGGAAGGGACCCCACGCGCTGAAGGGTGGGACGGGGAGGGGACATGCGCACACGGGGACTGGGAGAGCCACCCCAGGCCTCATAGTTCTGGGACGCGAGCTCTCCTCACGAGAGTCTCATCTAAGTGCTCAGGGCTGAGGGTGAATGAGACCGTCGGGCCGCGTCACACTCGGGAGAAGCTGGCTGCAAACACGGGTGCTGTGGCTTCAGAACACGTTTCTTCTGCTGTGAGCTAGATCGCCTGTGTCCAAACCTCGGGACTCGGTCGTTTGTTTTTGAGAGAAGTGCGAGCAGGGGGAGGGGCGGAGAGGGAGAGAGGACCCGTCGCGGGGCTCCGTCCCAACCCTGGGATCGTGAGCCGAGCTCAACCCCCTGAGGTGCCCGGGTGCCCCAGGACTTGGTTGTTTAAACAGAAGATGAGGTGCGGGGCTTCCTTCTCAGAGAGGACATTTACTGCCCGGTCCTCTGAGTCACGACTGCGAGCCGCGGGGACACATGGCAGCCAGCCGCCAAGTGGGGTTGGCCAGCTGGCCCCGCTGCCAAGTGGGCGCCCCATTTCTTCATCTACATCCCGTCACAGGGATCATGCTGGACACCAAATGCAAGGGGCCAGGCTGCTCCGAGCCACCACAGAGGTGTCACCGCACACGCCACGTCGGCTCAGCCCACCTCGGGTGACCCCCCGTCACACAGAGGCAGTGGGCCGGCCGTGTGCGCTGTACGCGGTGGCCCAGTCACTCCATCAGTCCGTCCGTCAGTCCGTCCGCCAGTCAGTCCGTCTGTCAGTCCGTCAGTCACTCACTCGCTCACTCAGTCAAGTGGCAGCGAGCAGGGTGGTGACCTGGTGGAGGACAGAAGGCGCAGGGGCAGCGCCTGGGGAGCACGCGTGAGGATCAGGACACAGGCTGCTCTTCGGTGGCGGTGCGGAGAGACGGGGGACGCTAGAACCTCGCGGTCACAATCACTGTGTCCTACATCCCGGGGAGTAGACGGCGCCTCGTAGGCCTAACGACGCTCGCCCACCGAACACACGAATGGACAAAGAAAGAAAGAACGGAAATAACCACGTGGGCCACAAGGCTCAGGCCAAACGCGCCAGAGTTCGGAGGACGGAGGAGAAACAGAATCCCGCCGCCCCGCTCCCTCCTCGGCTAACGTCCGGACTGAAGAGAAAGCAGAAAGGACCACGACACAGCGGCAGGTTGCAGAGCCCGGTGCTGGCTCGGGGAGAGGCCGCTGGGACCACGAGGGCCGGGCAGGGGCACACGTGAGCACGCCGGGCACAGGGTGGCCGAGACAGCGACAGGCCCCTGCACGGGCCCCGGCCGGGCCGCGGAGCCCCGGGGTCGAGGGCCCTCGTGGCCAGCGCCCGCCTGCCCGGTGATGCCCGGCCCGGCCCGCAGCCCCCGCTGGCCCCCACGACCGCGCTCATCTCTGTGGGCCTCCCGGCCAGGGCAGCGCCTCTAATGGGGCAGAGGACCCCGCGGAGGGGGAAGGCAGCAGGACAAGGCAGTTGGGTGAATCCGGGGGTACATTGTGGGCTGCGCCATGTCCCCTCCCCAGGCTGCGTGTTGAAGCTCTGAGTCCCAGGGGGACGGGGGCTTCAAAGAGGCAACTGGGGCTGAAGGGGGTCACAGGGTGGGCCCACGAGGAGGGCAGAGCATGGGCGCTCACAGAGGGACGACCACGTGAGGACAGAGGACCGGACCCCGGGCGTCCAGCCCCCAGGGCAGGAGGAGGCAGGTCGCGGGCAGGAGCACGGCTCTGCGGGCGCCCACGCCGCCCCGAAAGGCGGGTCCAGGTCGGACAGAGGCTTCACTGGGAATTTCTGTCTGTGCCTCACCAGCGAGGGCCCCCTTCGTGGGCAGCAGCCGCGTTTAATTTGTGCTTATCAGCCTTCCCCCCGCAACACTTCTAAGGTCACTGATAAAGTGGAATAAAATTTCTCCAGGCTCGCTCTCTCTTTTTTTAAAGAATAGCTTGCTTGTCTAATTACTCTGAGAGTATCTATTAATTTCATCACTCTTGCTGACTCAATCAGCCGACTGCATTTACAATTCTATAAACTGCAAAAATCATTTGCTGCTGTCATATCATTATAGGAAACTTGTCAGCGCCTCGCATAGCCCAGCGATGTTTCTCATCTCACTGAGTTCCAGAAAATCTATATTGAGCCAGAACAAACTGGGTCTAAGTGGAAACTGCTCTTTAGTTTCTCATTTAAAATGTCTTGTGACTCGAATCCGTGGAAAAAGAAGAAATCGTTCTGTTAATGCTTCCGGTGTCCAATTTGGGGGTAAAGAATGGATTTTTATCAGCAAAAAGGAGACCGTTTGTGATGTCTGTGCCTGAGAAAAGCACGCAGGCCGCCGGCGGCCAGGGTGGCAGCGCCCACGCACGGCCCGAGGCGGAGCCCTCGCGCCCACGGAAGGCGCGCGCAGAACGGCCCTCGCGGAGCCGTGTCCCCACGCTCGGCGTCCTGCCGCCCCTCTGCGTCCACACCCGCGCGTGTCTCTTAGGACCAGACATAGAAGACCCAACACCGATCTGGAAAGGGTCGTGTGCACGTCTTTGCCGTGAATGACACCTTACTTCGCACACACACAAAGTAATTTAAAACATCCACCTTGGGTCTCACGGTGGGTTTGCTGCTCTGTGGGTCCCATTTCTCTGAGACAACAAGCGGGCGGCTCCTGTCACTGGGCCGACAGTCTGCCTTCAGGATCCCACAATCCCGCACGCTTGTTCGGGGAAGGCTTGTCCCCTCACTTTGCTCTCCATGAGTCTGTTTTCAGTTTTGAAAATTCATGGCAGTATTTGACTCCCAGAGGTTGTAACAACCATGTCCTCCGGGCAGATAAACGTACACTTCATGTCCGTGACTCTGCGGTCCCTTTCAAAGAGCGGTTTCGAAGGGTCCCCTCCACACAACCAAATTTGATCTCTAAGACGCTCACTTCCGTGTGAGGCACGGTTTTGAGCCCCTCGGAGCACACCGCGGGCCGGGGACATGCGAGACACTGACAGCCCCACAAAGAGACGGAGCAGGGGAGTGAGGACATGTCCCTTCCTGCCCTCCTCAGACCACAGGACTTCCACCCGGAGGAAGCCGGTCTGCGTCCAGGCTGCCGGGAAGGGCCGGACCGAGGCTGCCCGACTGTTTCTTAAGGTCAGTGCAGCTTATGATAATGAACACAGAAAGGTTACTATTGTTGTCTTTTGTTGATTTCTTCTAAAACATGCAGAGAAGAGAAAGGTCACTAAGCAATGTGCCTAAGCTAGTTTGGAATTCACTAATCCCACACTGACAATAATAAAACGGAGTGGGCACGAAGAAAGCCCACTTCAGACGCAGAAAATAAGATTAGAAGTGGCGTTCGGATTTGCAAGCTGTCTTCGGAGAGTTCAAAGATGTGGGGGCGGGGGCGGGCCGGGCCGGAAGCTCGTGGAGCTTGGCCAGGGGGCCACTCCGGAAACGCTGCCCCCCGGGAGGAGCAGCCCGGGGGGCGGCAGCCGACGGCGTGCTGCGCGTGCTGAGCCGCGGAACCTCGGTGCTGGGCGCGCTCGGTCTGAAGGCCTCGTAGCCGCGAATGTGTGTGTCTAGAAGGTGCCACAGGGAGGCCGGAGGTGTCGGGGTTTCCTCCACGTCCCTCCAGCGGGACGTGCACCCACACCGGTCACTGGAGGCCACGCCGGGGTGGACAAGGAGGAGAGGGGGCCGCACGCACGGGGAACGGCAGATGAAAGGTGACTTGGAGACTTGTGTGGTACTTTCAAAAGTAAGTGCACACGAGACCTCGCTGGGATCAAGCGATATTCCCAATCAAGAAGGGCCTTGCGTGTCCGGTGAAGGATAAACACAAACTAACGGTCACGGAGACGCGAGGAAGGGGGGGAGGCACCAGCGGGGAAGACGGTACGGGTGTGTGCGTGGGCACGCCCGCGCCCGGTGAGTTCTGAGGAACGAATGGGCGAATCGGGGATCACAGCAGCTGAGTGACGGCCCACGGGGGGGATGCTGGGCGGCCATCACCCCCGCCTCTATCCCGCGGAGGAGAGAGGCAGGGGGCCTGGGCCCGGGACCCCCGACCCCACAGGCGGTGGGCGTGCATTCAGTGCAGCCGCCCATCCACACCCGCAAGGGGATGCGCCGGGCTTGCCGCGATGGCTTCATGGGGGGACATCTAAGGCGCTATCTTATCCAAGAAAGGGTTTTTTGATTTATTATTTTTTATGTTTATTTATTTTTGAGAGAGACAGAGAGACAGAGCGCGAGTGGGGGAGGGGCAGAAAAGAGGGTGGAAGACACAGAATCCCAAGCAGGCTCCAGGCTCCGAGCTGTCAGCACAGAGCCCGGCGCGGGGCTCGAACCCCCCAACCATGAGATCATGACCTGAACTGAAGTCGGACACTCAACCGACTGAACCCCCAGGCACCCAAGCAGTGTCCATTTGAGAGACCTACTTGCTGCCACCCAGGAGAAAGCTGCTGTTTTATTTCAAATGCAAACCAAGTTGGCTCAGCATTAGGGCGTGGGGCCCACGAGTGTGAGCGCGGAGACGGTGGAGCTCGTGGTCTGAAGGAACGGCACGCCGAGAATGGAACAGAGAGACAGCCTCCCAGCGGAGAGGTTCCGTGGTCATCTACAGTAACGGAGGGGACACTCTCAGCCAAAGGTCCTCGCCGAGTCAATTTTCCCACTGGTGTAAAAACGTGACATCATATTGAGAGTCAGGACACCACTAGCCCGTGGCCAGAGAGCACAGGCCCGCCCTCCCCGCGGCCCCCACGCGGCCCCCAGGAGCCCCGTCCCCCTCCGTGCGGCGTCTGCCCAGGCACAGGGGTCTCTAAGCCGGCGCGGAGCCCCCTGGGGGACCCTTCCCGCGCGACCACAGCAGGCCCTTCAGGAAGTGCGTCTGGACTGAGGTCTGGGATTGTGGGCGCTGCCGGCTGCGCCCTCCTGACACAGCTGACCCTTCCTTGGTTGTCACTGTCTCTCCTTCTGTGACCCACTTCCAGAATCGCCACACCCTTTTCCAACCTTGACCTCCGCGCCAGCTCATCCTGCCCAGACGCCTCTCCTCTCCGCGCGGCTGCCCTTCTCCAGGCTCGATGCCCATGGGCCCCAGACCCCCCTCCATCTCCTGCACCCCACGCCACTGCGGGTGCCCTCCCGTCCACACCTCCACCCCCAAGTCCAGGTGGGAACGGACGTGCAGGCGTGCAGGGACAGCCCTGTGCACGCCGCACCCCCCGCGGCCGCGGGGCCGCATCTCAGTGGGGGGGGGACGTGGAAAGGACCCGAGCGCCCTGCGGGGACCACCTCAGGCCAGCAGCTCAGCGCTCACTGCTCGCTTCCACCGAGCCCGGGACGGGTCCGCAGACCGCTGACCTCCGTGATTAAAGCCTGCCAGCCCTGGCGGTCCCCCCGCCGGTTACGCACGCGGCCTCCCTTCGTGAAGGAGCGGGAGTCCCAGGGTCTGGAGTTCAGGCGGCGCACAGGGCAGAGCCTGGCGTGGCAGAGCCCTGTGAAGCCAGGCATGATTGCCCGCCGGCTTCCAGGCGGCAGTTCTGTCTCACAGCCACTGTCACGCATTCGGGTTAACAATGAGTTTCACAGATACCGAAAACCATGGAAAAATTCAAGTTTTAGACAAATAGCCCCTCATTCATTTGGTGTCAATTAGGTAAACGTTATTCCAAATCAGGGTATTTCCAGGACAACTCGGCATACCTACACGCGTGCCCACTTGAGAGGTTTATAAACTTTAAACTGTTTCGTTTTTAAAAATAGTGCTGAGCTGCTGCCGCTCTGCTGCCCTCAGCACCGCAGAGGGAGGAGCGCTCGGCCGTTCCCGGTGCGCGAGTCCCCACGGCGAGTGCCAGCAGGTGCTCCTCGCTGCCGCGCCGGGGCTCAGTCACCGCGGGGACAGGACAGCCGCCGTCCTGCGCGGTCCCGGCTGTGAAAGGGGAAGAACAGCCCACCTCACAGCATCTTTTTGCTTTGAGTAAAAATCACTTCTATCCACAGACAATTTCAGAGATTCACCAACTTACGAACACAAATGAGATCACGGCCTGTTTGAGAAATGACCAGTGGTCACTGCGGGCTCTCTGTGTCTTCACCAATGGAATCCCTCCTGCGCGTCAATGCTCAAGAGAACAAAATGTGCCTCAGCGTCTCCAGGACCCGAGGGGACAGGAGTCCACCCACAGAGCACAACCTCAGTCCCCAGCGGAAGCCTCTTCTCTGTCTGTTCGCTCTGTTTTGAAATCCTCTACTGCAGACGGTATTTGAAAGCACCAGCGTCCTGAGTCCAGGCCGCGGGCGTGCGTGGTCCCACTCCGGCGGGAACGGCCACCCCCCAAGGAGGGGGGTGCATGTGTGAAAGAAACCGGGAACAGGTGGACCGTCCTGGAGACCGGAGTAACGCACTGGGCAGAGGAAGAGTGACACTAAGGACAGAAAGGGACTCGGGTCCTGAGGAGACCCCACGACGCACAGAAGGACGTCACAGGGCCCAGAGCCGAGGCGCGGGCCGGGCTGGACCCCGCAGAGTGTCGCTGCCCCTGGGGCGCCCCGTCCACACTAACGCCGGCGACACAGGGCGGGCCCGAGATCAGCCGTCCGGACTGACCGCTGCCCTCCGTCTAACGTGCGCCTCACAGGGAAGGCCCACCAAACCCTGGGAGGGAACGAAGAACGGGCAAGAACAACTTACTTTCCCGGTGACGGTGAGGACGGCGCGGGGGGAGGAGCCCGGAGCAGCGTCGGAGGGGTGGGGGGGGACGTGAGAATCCGTGCGACCTTCCGGGAAGAGTAGGGCGGGTCCTCAAAAACCTACCGGCAGAACTACCCGGCAATCCCATGTCTGGGCGTCACTCTAAGGAGACGGAACTGCTGTCATCGGGGCGGCTGCCCCCGTGCTCAGTGCCGTGTTGTTCCCAGTGAGGGGGACACGGAGCGGACCCGGCGGTCTGTCCGGGACGAACAGGCAACACGTGGCACGTCCACAGTGGAACTCTGCTTGGCCTTGAAACAGGAAGTCCCACCCTGCACGCCAGCACGGCGACCATGGAGGAGGTGACAGGAAGTGAAATAACTTACCAAGGACTTCAGACTCAATCTGGGACAGAGAATAGGATTTTCTTTTACTGCTTGTGGATGAATTCAAGATTGTAGTGGAAGTCACTCCTACCACTGTTTTATACATGGTTACTTATCATACATTATTAGATGAGTATTCTCTTTCTAGAACCTTCCCTAATAGATCCTAGGTGCGCAGAGGGCGGGCCTACAGCTCATTTACTCGTGTCCTTTATCACAGTGTTTAATGCACACTTTTCCCAGAGCAGATGTTTAAAAATTCTGCTAAGTGGGTACATGAATAAACGACGGATCCAAGGAAGAAGAAATGCACACACACAGCACACGCGGTGCCTGATGACGTGCGTGTAAGACGGCCCTGGGCACACGCGGTGCCTGATGACGTGCGTGTAAGACGGCCCTGGGCTGTGGCCTCACGCTGGTGAGTCAGGAGCAGACTCCATAACAGCACTGCCTCAAACAAAAACGTCTAATGTCTAATCATCCATAGCGGAAGGTTTTAAGATAAGGGGTGACAAATCTACAGGGAAGAATCACCAAGATTCACAAAACGTAAAAGGGAGATTTTGCTAAAAGTACATCGCTGACTCCGGGGGGCGGGTGGGGCTCGTTCACGTCCACACCGAGGTAAGAGCGAGGTCCGCCTCCACCAGATCCGCTCCGGCCGCGCGTGGCAGGGAACGCGGAACCCGCGACAGCTCCGACCACACAGCGGGTCTCTCCCTCACGTGACACTCGGAGGCTGGCTCTCGGTGGCCCCCTCTTCCTGGTTGGCAGGTCGGTGGTGGTCCTCTCGCCGTGTCCTCACGTGGGGGAGAGACAAGGGGCTTGTGTCTCCTCCTCTTGTATAAGGACACGGAGCCCGCGGTGACCGCCCCGCCCTGTGCCCTAGTCCCCTCCCAAAGGCCACACCTCCTGAGATCATCATGTGGGGAGTTCGGGTTTCAACAGCAAACATTCAATCCACAGCCATCAGAGAGGACAGTGTGCGTGCCCGCCTTCGTGTGCCAGGCCCGTTTACATGTCCTCTTGCACAAGATTGCGGAGCATCTACACCTGTAAGAACCGGGAGAGGATGTCCATGTGGGGCGCGCCCTGGTGGTGAGCACGGAGCAGAGCGGGGTGTGTCGTCCTCCCCGAGAACCTCTCCCTGGACGGAGGAAACGACCTCGGGGACCGGCAAACACCGAGCCCCGGAGGAGAGGACGAACGTGGCCTCACCCCCGGCCGGCTTTCTCCCGCCCTCTTCAAGGCTCCCGGCGGCTGCGGGTTCCTGGAAGGAACCACCTTGTTCTCTGGGTTTCTGCTGCAGAACCCCCCACCCCCGCCCCCACGCCCTCTCTTCTCAGCCATCTCCTTAGCAAGTTAGGCAAGGTGCCAAGATGCCACTCCACTGGGCAGGGTGCTGGCCACCACTGAGCGCCCTCCCCCCATCCGTCCACCCACCCACCAACTGTCCTTGACCTCTATCCATCTATCTTTTCCTTCACTCCAAACAAGCATTTAAAGCTCTCTTTTTTCATGTAAAGTCTTTTTTAATTCAAAAGTTGACTTTCATTTCCTAATTTTTAAGCCGGCGCAGTCTCCAGAATGTCTTTCTTCCTCCCTTCCTCTCTCATTTGTTTCTTTTTTCTTCCCTTTTATCTTGCAAATCCCACAGAGCAAAGCGGATGATTGAAAGGGGAGGCTTAGGCCGAGCAGAGCAGAGGAGACCAGTCCTGGCGGCGAGGCCCCCCCGAGGAGCCCGGAGGTGAGCTGACCTTCCCGGACCGGTGGGGCCAGGACTGGCTCCTGCCCCACGTGGCTCTAACTGCTTCATTGTCTGTCTCTGAGCTTCTCGACGCCGAAATGTCTCCAGTTACCTTTTCTCCATTTGTTATTGTTTTCCGTTTATTCATTTGTTTGTAACCTAAGATCCTAAATGAGCAAATTCCTAGTCTCCTGATAAAAGAAATAAATTCAAGGTGCTTTTAGATAATTTGTGGCAAACATGTCAGGGGCTCGAAGCGCGTGTCCCTGGGGGGAGGGCTGAAGGAAAGGCCAGGGCGCCAGTGGGCAGAGGCACCTGTTGGCTCTCAGTTTGGAAGCCTGACCCCCTTCTGTTCCAGCACATTCCACCCCATTGCCCATCTTGCCGCTGTTGTTTAACATTTATTCATTTTTGAGAGACAGAGAGAGACAGAGCATGAGCAGGGGAGGGGTAGAGAGAGGGGGAGACCCAGACTCTGAAGCAGGCTCCAGACTCTGGGCTGGGCTGTCAGCACAGAGCCCGACGCAGGGCTCGAACCCACAATCGTGAGATCATGACCTGAGCCCCCCAGGCGCCCCTGCCCATCTTGTTTTATCCCTACCTGTTGAGGACAGGCACAAACACACACCTGCTTCCTGGTCCAACCCCCTCCCCCACTCCCCATGTACATATTTGGAATCCAATTTTAGAGAAAGCGTTGCCATTTTCTCTTTATTTACCAGTGGTTCATTTTGTTAATTTTTAACTAAAAAGAGCTGTGGTTTTTTTTTGTCACTAGCAGGCAACATATGAGATATTTCTTTATTTTCTGTCAGTTAAGCAAATAGCTATTCATAAATGTTCAAAACAAATTATAAATCTGTCTATTACAGTGGTCTGACGGCCCCGTGTTAAACGCTACGGTAAAAGCATGCGTTCCTTAGAGCCTGGGAGCTAAGACCAAACCGTACGGAGCCCAGGACCAGGAGGACAGGTGGCGGGGCGGGCAGGGGCGGGAGGAGGGGAGGCCAGGGAAGAGCAAGAGGAAACCATCTTTGGCTAATGAAACATCAGCCGCATCGCAGGGCAAGCCCGACCTCCGTCCTCGCGGTCTCGCCGACGGGCTGTGGAACGGACTCGGAGCCTCCACAGGGTCCCTGCACGGACACCCCGGTTTCCTCCGCTCTGGGGTTCTCCCAAGAACTTTTTTATTGAGGCCAAACCCCAGCAGATCGGAGGTCACTGATCGTGCTCAGAGGAGCGGACGCTTCTCTGTAAGGCACCGTCTGCTCGTTTTGAGTGTTCAGTGGAGACCGGGTGGCTGGGCGGGCAGGCGCGGGAGGAGCTCTGTCCTGACGTCTCTGCACGGACCGGGCAGGCCTCCCCGGGGCCCCAGCCACGGGTCTCCGGGGTCCCTGGAGCAGGACGCGGGGCCTCCTGGCACTGCCCCCCAGGCTCGCACGCGGCGCTGGGCCAGTGCGCTCAGAGGGGCTGCGGGCCGGGGAGACGCAGGGAGCTCAGCCCCCGCCCCGGGCAGGGGGGCCCCCGCGGCCCACCTTCCCTCTGAAGGTCATCAGGGACGGAGCCCAGTGAACACATGCACCCCCATCAGATTAGCAGACAAAGTGGTTTCCGTGGCAACGCCTGGACAGAGCAGTGCCTGCGTTCGGCAGTAATTTAAAATATTTTCCCCAGCCTCCTTGGAGTCGGTTCTGAAACACAAGTGCTCCGCGGCTCGCCGAGCTGCGGCGTCCTTTGAAATTCTACCCCGTGTGTGTTGGAGCTGAGCCAATTAACGGGAGGAGAACGGGGTGGATTGCGGACAAGCTGGCAGGACTGTGTTTACCAATTAGTTTTTTTTTATGATGCAAATGGTGCGCGGCGCAGCGGGGGGAAGACCGCCACGCCGAATGTGAAACTGTTAATTGCGTTTTCGGAGACACAGCTACAAGGTGAAACTAATCATACAGCTGATAGCCGAGCCGAGCCACCTACGGCTCTGCTGTCCGCTCCCACTAATCTGAGTCAGAGCCGCCCGTGCGCCTCTGCAGGAGAGGAAAACACAGCGTCTGGTGGAAGCTTCCATCTTAAAGAGAAAAGTATGTATGTGTGGGAAGCAACATAAAGGACAATTTTCACTTAAGTCAGATTAATAATG
>PISW01012281.1:10000-26901 GCA_004023785.1 Mungos mungo | reverse complement strand
ACAGCCAATCCAAGCTTTTTGGCTCTGCTGCCCGGATATCTCTTAGTCCCACCCCCGCCGTAAACATCCAAACGTGGTTTGGGGAGTGTCAGCCAATCACAGCCGTTCAGTGCTGCAAACCGCTGGGCCCTGTGGTTAAACTGTACCTTCCCCAGGCCATAGATCACTGTCTTTTTAACCCGCTCCGGGCCGACTGCCCAACTTTTTCATCGAGGCGGGGCCCCGGTCCACAGCCAATGTGAGCCGGTTAGCCCTGCTCTCTGGCAAACTGCCGACGACAGCTGATGGGCACCGTGGACCCTGGGCTGCCAGTTGGCGCTGCGTAGAAGAAACCAGTCCGCATTTCTAAAGGAAACCCGATCTTTCTATGAAGTGACGCTGCTTAAAAGGGCAGGCTGTCTGGTCAGCCTCCCATCGGCTTGTCCAGGCTGAAGGGGTCGGGAGCCTTGTGTCGGGCAGAACATGGTGGGTCAGGGGGAAGCAGCGACCGACCACCCTCACTCCAAGATGCATTTCCACTCAGGCCCCAACAACCTCAGGTGCCTTTCCTGCCCGGGTCCCTGGCCCTTTTTGCAGAAACTACCTCGGTCTGGATCTTTCTTCCACCAGTGGCCTGTGCAATATTTATTGGTCTATCAATTTCTCCCTGGTCCGCTCTCCCAAAGGAATAAATCATGTTCAATGAATCTAGATGAGTGGGGGATCTGCAGGGGTTGGAGAGAAGGAAAGCATCAGAATTCTTGAACGAAGAGACTGGGTCTTGGGGGAAACTGCATGTGGGTGGGTCCTAGGCAGAAAAAACTGTCACCCAAGGGAGAGACTGGGTTTGCAGCTGGTGAAATAGACCAGCTGTCGTAACACAAGAGGATCTTAGAGAAGACCTGATTCCCCGAAGGACTGGGTCTTATGAACAAGGGACGTAGGACAGCCATGTACAGTTGTGCAAATTGTTCACTGCACAAAGGCACACCGCCAGGGCACCAGTGAGTGTAAAACCCAGCCATCTCTCCAACCCCCACATGCCTCCTGGTGGGGCCCAGTGGACCTGGAGAAGGTGGGGGGCAGATGGCAGCTAATTTTTACTAAGGTGTCCCATGGGTTAGAACCAGAATTGGATGCAGGAGGGGAAGGAGACTGAGTTCCGAGAGGGAAATAGAAAAGTGTCTTCGTGGGGGGCGGGGGGTGGGGGCTGTGAACAACAATCTAGAACAACACACATCCTGCCTGACTGAGAGAAAGACACCCTTGTACAAGGAAAGAGGACAGAAAACCCACAGTCTTGGTTCTTCCCCACAAGAGCCTAGAAGTCTAGACTCAGGAGGAATCCTGAGACGCCAGGGCCCCGAGCCCTCCGGTCTATGGAAGGGGAAAGGCGGCTGGGACACCGGGCACCTGTGTCTTGCTTTAGAAGTGCCCGGGGGACGGCGCTGTGCATTCTGAAGGCTGCCGCTGGAGCGGCTGTCCCCGGTTTAGGAGATGTGAGGCCCCAGCAGCCCGGTCCCCGGAGGAGGAGGCAGGCAGGAAGCAAAGACAGCAGGCGGTTAAACGGTTTTATTTTCTGGAGGACGCGGCGGGCGGGCGCTTCGGGGTGAGACCGAGGGGCGGGAGCGGCCAGGGGGCTGCAGGGCGAGCGGGGCCCTCACTCCCGCTTCCGCAGGTGGATGTAGATGACGCCGCTGGCCAGGGCGAGGGGGAAGGCCACCCAGGCCAGGGCGAAGCAGTACCCGAAGCTGCCCCCCGACGGGCGCTCGGCCAGGATCTCCTTGGCGTGAATGGCGTAGATCAGCGCGCCTGTAAACACCGCCACGCCTGCGGGGAGATGGGGACAGGCTGTCGCGCAGTACCCGCAAGAGGACTGCATTTCCCAACAACCCACGGGGCAAAGAAGCCTGGGGGAGGCCGGTGCGCAGCACCGCTGCCTTCTGGGAGTTGTGGTTCGGTCCCTCAGCGCATTGCAACCGAGGCTACTGCAGACTGGCTTTGGGCAATTTAGTTCATCTAGCTGGGTGCCCTTTACTCATCCATAAAATGGGACCATAGTATCTACTCATCTACCCATCCATCCATCCATCCCTTCAAAGAATATTTTGTAGTTCTTTTCTACTAGGTAAGCACGCAAAGAGTGATTTAAGACCACAGGTGCTTTGTAGGAACCGGAGAAGGTAAAATTCCCGAAGCTGAGGACTGTGATCATTTAGCTCTTTGCGCCAGAAGTCAGAAAAATCGAAAAGCAGATAAACGCCCTCCTCACGTGTCTGATACACAATGGGTCCACCCAGAAAGAGAAGCTGGCTGTTACGATAAACCCACTACGGTTATGATTCAGTGTCTCTCCCGGAGTACCGCTTAGCCACCATCTCTGGCCTCCCATCCCCGGGATCTTATTACTGACCCCCACCGACCTTCCCTGCTCTGGCTCCTTGAGGCTCTAAGGGTCACCTTCCACATGACCCGGAGGCACAGACGGCAAACCATGGCATCAGTGGAAACGACCAATTCACCCAGGGCAGAGGGGCAGCCCGTGGAGGCACTTCAGGTGGTCGATGATTGCCGTCTTTGGCCAGAGGTCCATTCTCAGGGCCCCCAGCCCCCTGACAGTGCCCCTCTCTCCCCTCCCACTCCCTGGGGTGACACTCACTGGTGCAAAGCTGGCAGAGGCCGGTGGCGTAGAAGAGGCCCCCTCGCCGCATGGTGTAGAGCTGGAACATGAACAGGATGAAGGACAGACAGCAGAGGACCAGGGAGAGCACCATGAGGACCTGAACCGCCTTGAGCCAGCCTGCAGCAGGGAGGGGGGAGAGGTGGAGGTCACCGTAGGTCCGGGATCCCACCTCCACCTCATCGCCCCGTGTAGAGAGACACACAAGTTCAGTGACCACCTCTATGGACCTTGGTTCCTGGAATTTATGCTAAGTCCCCTTATCAGTTCTAGAAGCTGCTTTGAAGATTCTTTGGGCTTTTATACATGAACATGTCCCCTGGAAATCTCTCTCTCTCTCTCTCTCTCTCTCTCTCTCTAGATATATTTACTTTGCCTCTCCCAGCTTTACACCTTCTATTTCTTTTTTCTTGCCCTATTGCATTGGCTACCTCCAGGACAACACCAAATCGAACTGGGGAGAACAGAAGTGCTTGCTTCACTCTTTGGGAAAGGCATTTACTCTTTCACTTTCAGAAACGTAGAGGGGTACTGCCACTCCCTTCTAGCTCAGATGCATCAGCACCGCCTCCGCCGCCTTGTTCAGGACCTTGGAAGGATTTGGCCCCACTCAGAACCTTCATGTGGTTCCAGCTCAATCCCTTGGAACTCAGACAAATTGGTCCCGGCCATCCATTCTGAACACCAGTCTCATCTCCTTAGAACTTTGAACACATGATCCTACCTCCTCGGAATCTTGGGAGCTCTCTCCCCATTCCTTCAACCTGTAGCATGTGGCCTCCACTCTTTCTGAATCAAAAGGGAGGGGGGGCCTTTAGCCCATCCTCCTTAGAACAGGAGCACGTCGCCCCCTGCCACCCAGAAAAGCGGGTCATAATCAGCCCCACTCACTCAGCTTTGGGGCCCAGACCTGCCTCTCACGCTCTGAAGGATTCCTAATTCTTGGTTCTGGGAAGAGAGCCCCTCCCCTTGCAGACAGGGTCCCGATGCCCCTCACCGTTCTCGCTCACGTTGCTGCAGGCCCACGTTTTGTTGTCATTGTTCCACGTGCAGTCATACCAGAGATTCAGGGACTCCTTCCCCGGGAGGGTCCACCAGGACTGCGATGGACCAAGAAATAAGCGCAGGGTTAGGAAGGGAGAGTGCGCATGGTCAGAGAGACTGCGGGGCAGATTAGGAAAAGGGTGAGGGCCTGGAAGGCGCTGAGCTGGGGGGAAAGCATGGATTTAGTAAGGGGGGGGCAGTCAGGCAGGGAAAAGGGCAGGGTAGAGGCATCAGAGGCAGAGCGCAGAAGGGGAGATGCTAAGGAAAAGGGGCGGGGCCAGCGGGGCTTCAGAAGAGGGGCGTGGCGGGAGTCTGCGGGAGCAGGCTTACCTTGTCCAAAGTGGCCACGAAGAGCAGGATGAGAATGAGGATGTGAAGGGCAGAGACCA
Source organism: Mungos mungo (assembly GCA_004023785.1). NCBI lineage: Eukaryota > Metazoa > Chordata > Mammalia > Carnivora > Herpestidae > Mungos > Mungos mungo. The sequence goes on along the minus strand of PISW01012281.1, from coordinate 22,809 downwards.
CCAGCAGGAGGAGTGACATGATTACGCTGGAAGCCTGGGGTGGGGGATGTCAGGAGATGGTGTTCTCAGGAGGTCGGGACGGGGGCGGCCGAGATGCTCAAATCCTGGTGGAGAAGGGGGCTGAGTCCAGACTCCAGGGTGTGATGGAGGAGAGGGCTGGGAACCCGGACTCTTTGAATCGGCTCGGGGAGGAGGCTGGGGGCCTGGACTCCTGGATTCCCCAGGGTGGAAGCCGACCAGGGGTGGACTCTTGGGTCCAGGAGTGAGTTGGACCCAGGCAGTGTCTCCTCAAAGTCCCGACCCTGGGCACATATGGGCCAGGATCTGAAAATTCAAGTTCATACCGTCCCAGATTCATCAGAAGCTGGGGGCTCCCCCCAGAGACAGGCATCCTTGACTCACCCCCCCTCCTCTCCTGGGGTGGGGCGGTGGGGGACCCAGTGAGTCACCTGGTGACTCATCCCTCCCCCCCTCTGCCTCCAAGCACCAGGGAAACCCCAGCCCCTGGCTATGCCCACGAGGTCCCCACCCCACCCTGCTGCCAGACTGGTGCCCGACTGGACATCTTGTGGGGAAAATGGGCAAGATCCGTGTTGGGGGTGGGAGGCCGGGGTTGGGGCAGGGAGAGGCCTGAGAGGAAGGAGCCAGCCTTCTAGGACCCTTCAGGGTCTAGAACAAGGGGAGGGGGTGGGGTGGGAGGGGTTGGTGCCTGGAGGTCCCCCAGACTGGGGGTGTTCTTGGGCAAAGCCCTGGGCTCAGGGTCCTCAGGAGAGAGTGGACGGTCGTGGGGGGAAAGCTAAAGAAAGTTTACCAGTGGAGGGCTCTGCTGAGAACCCCCAAACCTCGCCGGGCCCCACCCCTTCGCGAATCTCCACCCTAAGTGCTAAGAGATCGCTTCTTCAATTACAAGGATTTCCATGGGACCGGAGAGTGGGGGCGTCTCTCCCAGCCTGGGGGTATCCTTCCCAAACTGCTGCACTCCCAAGGAAAGAGAGAAATCCCAGTCCGAATAACGGACTGGAAACTTACCGCGAGCGGCAGAAAAAGTCAGAGTCGAGCCTCGTCCCTCGCTAGGGCCTCCGCGCCCCGCCCTTCTCCTCCCTCCTTCCACCCTCTAGGCGCCCGCCTCTTGCCGCCTTCCTCCCTCCCTCGCTCTCCCCTCTGGCTCTCTCCCTCCTTCTCCCCTTCAGTCCGGAACTCTCTCTCTCTTTCTGTCTCCCTCCTTTCCTCCCTCTTGCTCTCTCCTTCTGCCTCCTGTCTCTCTCTCTCTCCAGTCCTGTCTACACCTCCTTCTTTCGCTCTCTCCTCGCCCTCCTGATTACTCCCTCCACGCCTCTCAATATATACTGACCCTTTTATACCCACCCGCACCGCGCCCCGCTGAGGTCTGCAGCCGGAGGGAGGGCCTAAGCACTTGGGTTCCTCATTCTCCGGGCCCCCACCCACTGCCCCTAGACAGGCATCTTCTGGGGCTCCCTCCCAGGATTCAGATGAGAACTTGGAGCCCAGGGAGTCGAGCAGGGCCAGGGTGCGGCAAGAATCAAAGGGTGGGAGGGCCCGGTTCTCAGGCCTCTGCTCTGAGCCTTGCCCGCCACCCGGATGTCTGCTTTCCTTGATGGGGTTAGGACTGGATACTCAGAGGAATGGGGTCTGGCGGAGGAGGCCAGATTCCTGCAGGTGGAGTGGGGTGAGAGCTGGGAGAGCCTGCCCCATAGAGGGAGTCAGGGGGTGGAAAATGGGAACACATGAAACTCCAGAAGGGGGCAGGCGGTGGGACTTAATCTGGGTGCCACCATTTCCTGCCTGGGGGAGCTTGCCTATTATTTAAACTCTCTGAGCCTCGTTTTCCAATCTGTGATATGGGTGCAATGATACTAATAGTACTGACAATATACCGGTAGTCAAAATTTAATACCGATACTCATACATTTAATATTCATAACATGAGTTATGGGTTATGAATAACGTCTGGGTGGCTCATTTCATTAAGCGTGGGATTTCGGCTCAGGTCACTATCTCACTGTTCATGGGTTCGAGGCCCTCATCGGGCTCTGCACGGACAGCTGGGAGCCTGGAACCTGCTTTAGATTCTATGTCTCGCCCTCTCTCTGCCCCTTCCTCTCTCAAAAATGAATAAATAAACATTTACAAAGAGAAATGCACGAGGTAATCCCAGTACACTAACACACCTACACGTTCATTCCTTTCTTCATCAAACATTTATTGAACATCTGTTAGGAACCAGGAGGTAAGAATAAAGAAAACAGATGCGATGCCTGCTCTTAATGGAGCTTGCCTTCCCAGTAGGCACAGACGGACTTTCAAGAGAAAACCCAGCAATGAAGACTGATACAGTGCAGACAGCGCTTAAGTGCTCAGCAGGAAATCAAATGGAGTGGAGTTGATTACAGCCGCGTGGGAGGAGCCTACTTTAAACAAGATGATCAGGCAAGACTCTATGAGGAGGGGACATCGGAGCTGAGACCTGAGGCCAGGAGTCATTTCAGTGCTGGAAGAAGGGGAAACGCAGGGCTCCAGGGAACAAGCCCAGGTTGTCTGGGGGAACAGACAGAAGGGCCAGTGTGGCTGGAGGGAGTGGTAGGAAGGGAAACCAAAGAAGGCCCTTTGAAGAACTAGGGGAGGAGTTTGGATTTTATTCTAAGTGCGGTGACCAGCCGCTGGAGGGTTTTAAGCAGAAGAGCAGCCCCGGGAACTTAATATTAACTATTTGTTGTTATTATTATTATTGCTTATTGTTGAGTTATTGAATTAGGGTGGGGCTGGTTACTATGTACCTGGGTCTCTTGGAAGGTTTAGGTGCTAGTGATAAGTGAGGGACAAGGGACCAGGTGTCTGGGGTCCTGATATAGAATTGAGTTGGGAGAACTGAAATTCTCGGTTCCTACAAGGGAAGGAAATTGGCTGATGGGAGGTCTGGTATCTTGATGGCACAGGAGGGCGGAGGGTCAGCTCAGCTCGCTAAAGGGGTGAGGGCTGGGCTGGGCAGCTCAGTGACGAGGTGGCTACTCAGGAGACCCGGGAGCTGGGGCACCAGTATGGCGTCTATAGAGGCACGTGGGGTGCATTCCAATCCAAGCCGCGACATTCATTAGCTGAGTCTTTGGACAAGTTACTTACTAATAACCTCTCCAAGCCTGTTTATATGTAAAACAGGGATAATAATAGTAAGTACATCATAGGGTATTTCTTAGAGTGTCTGGCACATAGTATGTGCGCGTTACACCAAGCGTCGGAACCCTGACTGGACGTAGTATTGGGGGACTCTAGTTCAAGGTCTCTAGGCTTTTGGGAATGGGAAAATTCTTGGGTCCATTGGGCTCCAAGGCTAAATAGTTGGGAGTACAAAATGAGGGTCCCTGGGGGGTGGGGAATAAATAGTCCCAAACTTAAGTCTTTGAGAAGGACGAAGACTGGGGGCCAGGGTCACTGAGGGAGAAAATGACGCTGGAGGGTCGCGTGTTCTTCATGGAGCGCAGGCAAAGGGAACCAGACTGGCCCTGAAAGGAGTCTGGAAACCAGGGGCTAGGGAGATGGACATGTGAGTGAGCAAGGTGGAAAACAAGAGGCTAGGACTCGAAATCCAGTTCCCGGAGTGGCATGAGCGCCCGACTCGGCGACCTTGGGAACGCAGAGGAGGTCCCTCGTGTTAGGAGCCTGTGGAAGGGGGAGAATCAGGGAGCCCCAGGGCGGTAAGGGGATCTCCCCGTCCTGGGCCTCCAAGGCTTCCAGCTGAGCTCAGCGCCCGCGGGCTGCTTCCGCCCACAGGAAACCGCAGGCTTCAGGCACACCCAGCCGGCAGGGAGCTGCGCCCACTACCCGCCCACTCCGGGGGGGGGGGCCCACGCGGGCAGCGGCCTGCAGCCGAGGGGGCGTGGCAAGACGGGGCGTGGCCGGAAAGCGGGGGCGTCCCCAAGAGCCCGAGGCCCCGCCTCTCAATGAGCGGACCCCGCGGGCAAGGAGTTTTAGGCGGCTTCGCCCGAAGCCGTTGGCCGCGCATGCGTAGTGAGTCATTGCTAGGATCTGAGTTGTTGGTGGGCGTTCCTCCCTCTCCCAAACTCCCGGCATCGGCACCGTCTTCCTGCTCATGACTCTTCAAACAACGTGGTCTTAAGACACGTATTTCTCGGGCCTCGTCCCGAAGGACGTCGGCCTAGCTCCAAAGCCTTCCAGACGTTTCCTCCCAGTCTTGGCTTCATAGGGTCTTTCGGCTTCTGCCTCTCCCTCCCGAAAACACAGCCCGCCCCTCACAGCCCCTCGCTCCGGGTAGGCGCCTTCCTACCACGCCCCTTAGAGAGTTCTTCTAGGCACGCCCCTCGCAGGTCCGTGAAGCTGCTGCTTTTGCAGGTACCCGGGCCCCTCCCATCGGCAGCCCCCTTCCCATAGCCCCACTCCTCGCTACTCCCCGCACCTCTTCCCTCCACACGTAGCCGTGCTCCTCCCGCCCGTTCCAAACCCCGCTGGCCCTACCAGCCCCGCCCTTTACAGGTCTCCCTGCCCCCGGAAGCCCTGAAGCCCCGCCCTCGGGGCACACCCAGTTCCCCTTCTCACAGGCCCTCTGCCCCGCCCCTCGCAAGGCTCACAGCTCCGCCCCTCGCAGGGCTCCCCGCCTCCCCTCCCGTCTGTTCACAGCCTGCCAAGTCTCCCGAGGTCTCCTGAGGTCTCCTGGCCGCCTTGGCCCCTCCTCCCCAGCCTCCCCGCTCATGGCCCCTCCTCCCCGGCCGCCCCTCTCACGGCCACTTCTTGAGGCTTCCGTCCCACCCCTGCCGCTGTCCTCAGGTCTCATTGGCCCTTTATCTCCCCAGTAACCACACCACAACAGTGAGCTTGGAGAACAAGGACAGGTCAGACTCTCCAGCAGGTAGGGACAGGGCTCGCTCGCCACAGCCGGCCGGGGATTCCCCCTCCTCCATGTCCTCTTCCCCAAACAGCCACGCCTCAGAGACACCGAGCGCCCTGGGGACCTGTCCCTCGCGCCAGAGTCAGAGTGGAAACCCAAGGCAGGGCATGTGAGAGGTGGGAGATCGGGAGGGACGTGGGGAGAGGCCTGAGAGGTGCTCCCTACAACTCATGGGAGGAATTGAGACCCAAACAGAGGCCAGAGTTGTTTCTGGGGTCACCTTCCAATTCCCTCGCTGTTCGCCCCACCCTCTTTCCAGCACCCCCCTCCTGTCTGTCAGGTGGGGTTCCTGTGTCACCCCTGCAGGAGCCCCACCCTCTTTGGCCAAGATGCCTTTAGGACTCTCTGCAGGGAGCATCCGCTCCAATGATGGAAGGGAGGCCTTCCTGGAAGGAATGGGTAATTCAGACGCTCTTGCTTCCCCCCCACCCATTCACTCCTCAGTTTTCCCAAGTTGTTAGAACTGTGCTGCGGGACACGTGGGGGTGAGAGAGTGGGCAGGGAGGCGTCTCCGGGGAGCCCTCTGGCGGGGGACACACATGCATGGGAATGGAGGTGGAGAAGGGCAGATGGATAGGCCAAGCCTGGAAGGCTTCCTGCAGGAGGAGAAGTTTGCCTGGGGCTTGGAACTCCTCCCAAGAGTTGTCTATGGGAGAAGGAAGGGACAAGCGTTTGTTTCAGCAGAGAGAACTTGTGGCTAGAACAGGGTTTCTCAGCCTCCACACTGTCGGCGCTCGGGGTCAGATCATTCTTTAGTCATGGGGACTGTCCCGAGCATTGTAGGACATCCGTGATCTCTATCCATTACATGCCAGGAGCACCCTACCCACCCTGTCCCCATATCCCGACAATCAGAAGTGTCTCCAGACATTGCCAACTGTCAGCACACACAGAATCACTGGTTGAGAACCAGCTGGGCCTTGGGAGGTGGGGGGCCAGACCAGAGGTGGGGGACCAGGAGGTGGACAAGACTGGAGAGGTAATTAGGCTCAGGTCACATGGGACCTTGAACACCAGGCCGAGGAGCTGCGGCTTTGTCCTCGGGCCCTGGAGCTCCCCTCTGGGTATAGAAAGACCTTCCGCGGCTGTGAAGGGAGGCCCAGAGGTTGGGGAGGAGGGTGGGGTGATGGTCCCGGCAGAACAGGATGAGGCCTGAGCTTGGAAGATGGGCTGAGAGTGGGGAGGCTGGAGGACAGAACTGGGCCACGGGGCCTGAAGGGGAGAGGGGGCGCAAGACTGCGATCCCCAGCCTTGGCTCCAAGGTCCAGATCCTCTGTGGCGCGCGCACTGAGCACCGTGACGCCTTCCAGGAGCGCCCTCTAGCGGGGAGGCGGATGTGTGCCCAAACCGGGCGTAGACGTGGGTTTAGGGGGGAAACCCTGAGATCAGCCTGGGGTCCGCGAGCACCAAGGGGCGAGGTGGCGTGAGGGATACGGGAACCGCGGTGCAGTGCTGGAGGGCTCTTGGGGACTGGGTCGGCCTTTCAACTGCAGTTTGTGGGAGCCAGAATTCCTAAGCCCTGGAGAGGAAGGGGCTGGGGCCCGGATCCCTCCTGAGCCGCCTTGGCTGGTCCCACCTTCAGCGGATTGGGAGCTGAGGCAGCTGCAGCGGCAGTGCCAAGCGATGGAGGGCGAGAGGCAGGCTTACAACAAGGCAGTCCAAGGGCGCATCGACAAGCAACTGTGAGCGCTGTGCCTGGACCCGGGGCTGCGGAGGAAGGGGGCCCTTAAAGGGGCCGGGGGCGGGGGGGGGCGCCTCCTGGGTCAAAGAGGGGAAAGGGCAGCCGCCCCCCCCCCCCCGGCTGGGCGTTAGTGATTCTGAGACCCTGCCCCTTGCCCCCTTGCTCTCCACTTCCCGGTGTGGCCAGGGAGGAGATCCAGCGCCTGGAGGGGGTGCGGGATTCACTCCAGGCTCAGATCAGCGTGGCCCAGAGCCAGGCCAAGCGGCTGCGGGACAACCAGAAGCTGGAGACCATGGGCCATCTGCTGAAATGTCGCGTCCAGGTGCAGGCCGAGATTGAGGAGCTGCAGGAGCAGACCCGAGCCCTGGACAAGCAGGTGGGTTCGGGGACCAGACTCTGGACTGGGCCGGCTTTGAGCCTTGGCTTCCTGGTCTGAAAATGGGCTTATTGAAAGCAATCCACGGAGGAGAGTTCTATTCAGATCTAACGGGAATACCGGTGTTCGTGCTTAGCAAGGTCCCACACCTCCCACAAGGGAGCTGGGGCGGTTCAAGGGGAAAGAAAGCCTCACTTCCTGACATCAGCAAAACCTGCGCTGGATTCCTGACCCTGCCGCGTCCCAGCTGTGTGACCACCGGCAGGTCTTCGACCTCTCTGGGCCCTAGTTGTTTCATCTGCAAAAAGGGAGTGTGGGTAATACAGCCGTGTTGACATGGGTCTCTAATCCCACCTGCCCCAAGATCTTGACCTTGGAAACAGTGTGACTTTTCCAGGTCAGGGTTCTTTCAGGGTTCTGTGGCCCAGAACATCCTGAGGCAGTTCGGACGCCTGCGGATGTAAACACACACGTATACTCGAGGCAAAATTTCACCAGGGAAGAGTTATGTTTTTCCAGGTGGGATTCATTCTTCTATTTTCTGTTCTATTCTTCATTAAAAAAAAAAAAAGAAAGAAAAGAAAAGAAAAAGAAAAAAGTCGCTTCCCTAGGCCAAGTGATTTCTTGCACACGGTTGGGTCACAAACAGAAGTGTGAAGGGGGCTTGTCTTGGTGATCTGTATTACTTTCCTATTGTTGCTGTAGCAAATTCCCGCAGACTTGGTGGGTTAAAATAATCCAGATCAGTTATCGTACGGTGCTGGAGGAGAGAAGGCTGACATGGGTCTCCCTGGGGCTAAAGCCCAGGGTATCAGCTGGCACCCTTTCTTCTGAAGGCTGTTTTCTGGACCTTTCCAGCACCTAGAGGCTGCCTCTGTTTCTTGGCTCCTGGCTCCTTTCTGTATCAGCTAGGCCAGCAATGGCCGGCTGAGTCTTTCTTATGTACGGCCTCTCTGACCCTCTGCTTTTGTTATTTCCTCTCCTGTCCTGAGACTGATTTTCCTGCTCCCTTCTTTTTATTAAATTTTTTAAAATGTTTATTTATTTTTGAGAGAGACAAAATGTGAGTGGGGGAGGGCCAGAGAGAGAGAGGGAAGCACAGAATCGGAAGCAGGCTCCAGGCCCTGAGCTGTCAGCACAGGGCCTGACGCGGGGCTTGAACTCATGAACTGTGAGATCATGACTTGAGCCGAAGTCAGACGCTCAACTGACGGAGCCACCCGGGCACCCCTACCACCTTGTTTTCTTACATTTGACTTTCAATCAGTTTGTTCAGCTCTCGGTGGCACCCGGAGCTTGCCTTTGGGGTGCTGAATTCTGATTCACACACGCCAGACTCTGGGCTGTTTCATGGCAGGTCGCTGGCTGAGTGGGTGCTGGCTGCTTGAACTGGTTTTCCTTCCTCTTGCAGAGAAAGTCGCCAGAGTCGGGCCCCAGCAGGGTGATCTTATTATCTTGGCCCCATGGGTTCCTCTGTCCTAACAAAGCTGATTGCGGAAAACCACAGATCAGGTGGGGGTTGGGTTTCTAGAATAGAGCTCTGCAAAGTTCCCTATAAAGTCAAGAAAATTTTAGAATATAAAAGTAGCTATAAAATAAGATATTATTTTCAAAGGAACCACAATGAAATGGACAGTGGGTGTTTTAAAAGAAATACTGGAAGTCAGAAGATAAGTTATACCTTCACTGTTCTGGGAGGAAAAGCTGGCAACTTAGACTCTTATACCCAACGAAAATGTCATCCATGAATGAGAGAGCATAGACATTTTCTGGCAATGTATAGATATAGATAGATAAATAGATAGATAGACTTAGACATAGTTTTTCTCAAAGTATATGGGTTAATGGACCGACTCTTAAAACCTCCAATCTACTGCCGACTGCTACTTGTATAAGGCTTTTGCCTTGACACACACGTTCAGAATAGTCTCCAAACACGCAGAGCTTCTGATGCTTGCTTAAATTCTGTCTCTCCCTTTCTGAGCCTATCATATCAGAGGCTAATGACAGACAGCTCTTGGACTTGCACTAGTGTATAGCACCCACTGGTCTACGTAAGAAATAAAAAAGTAGGGGTGCCAGGGTGGCTCGGTCGGTTAAGCGTCTGACTTCAGCTTGATCTCACAGTTTGTGGGTTCGAGCCCCGCGTGGGGCTCTGTGCTGACGGCTCAGAGCCTGGAGCCTGCTTCAGATTCTGTGTTTCCCTCGCTCTCTGCCCCTCCCCTGCTCATGATCTGTCTCTTTCTGTCTCTCAAAAATAAATAAATGTTTAAAAAAAAGAAAGGTATTTGATAAAATTCAGCATCCATTCATGCTAAAACCTCTTAGAAAGGCACAAGGAATAAAAGGTCATTTCCTGGATTTGGTAAAGTGCAACTATAAAACATCTACAGAAAATACCATAGTTGAAAGCGAAACATGAAAAAAATGATCTTTGAGATCGGTAACAATATGAGAATGTCAGCGGGCACCATGTCTGTTTAACACTGTGCTGGAGGTCCCATCTGGGCAGCGCGGCCAGGAAGAGAAAAAAAATGTAAACATCGGAGAGGAAGAAATGAAGTTGTGTTTGTTTGTAGAGGATGTATTTGTGTACACAGAAGATCCAGAAGAATCTAACACTAACGTTTTGTAATTAACAAGGTATTTTAACAATGTGGCTGGATTCAGAACTAATGTTCAAAGTTGGTATTTCCCTGTATTAGCAATACCCGTTATAAAAGAAAAGAAGAAAATACACGTTTATAATAGGCAAAAGAAGTACCCGAGAAGAAATCTAACAGAAGTGTGCAAGCCCTCTATGGAGTAAATTGTATAATTTTACTGAAGGATATTAAAGAAGAGCTTAATAAATAGAGATATCTATCCGTGGATTAGTGTCTTAAAATGCCAGTTCCCCAGAATTATTTATAGATTCAGTGTAACCCCAACCAAACTACTGAAAGTCTTTTTTATTTATATTTTTTTATTTGAAACATTTTTTAATGTTTATTTATTTTTGTGAGAGAGAGAGGGAGACAGCGCGAGCAGGGGAGGGGCAGAGAGAGAGGGAGACACAGAGTCTGAAGCAGGCTCCAGGCTCTGAGCTGTCAGCACAGAGCCTGACGCGGGGCTCGAACCCACGAACTGTACAACATGACCCGAGCCAAAGTTGGACGCTCACCCGACTGAGCTGCCCAGGTGCCCCTGAAAGTCTTTTTTTAATGGATGAACTTGGCAAGCAGATTCAAAGGGTTCTATGGGAGTACGGTGGACAAGATGACAGACTGACTTAAAAGAAAAAAGAACAATGTGACAGAATTAACTGTATCCCTTATCAGGATTGATTATAAAATTCTCGTAACTGATGAGGGCTAACCAGGTGAATCAATGGGACAGAGGAGAGAGCCCTGAAGGAGCCCAGTGCACACGTGGACATTTGACTCCCGACTTCAGGACAGGGGAAAAGAGGACTCTGATAACGGTGCCGTGAAACCTGGATGTTCTACTGTGAGATGAAACGGGGCCTTCTCTCTCCTCCAACGCCCATAACTAACTCCAAATGCGTCAGATGTCTGCGTGAAGGTGGGGAAGGATTTCTTTCTTTATTTTTTTACATTTATTTATTTTTGAGAGACAGAGTGAGATAGTGCACAAGTGGAGGAGGTGGAGAGAGAGAAGGAGACACAGAATTGGAAGCGGGCTCCAGACTCTGAGACAGTATTCAGCACAGAGCCGGACGCAGGGCTGGAACCCATGAACTGTGAGATCATGACGTGAGCCGAAGTCAGATGCTCAGCCGACTGAGCCACCCAGGCGCCCCAGAAAGATTTCTTAAATAAGTTATAGAAGTCTCTACTTGTAAAGGAAAAGACTGTTACTTCCCAAGACTTTAAAGTTAATACCTTCTGTTGAAAGAAACATAAAGAGTGTGCAAAGAAAGTCCTGGAATGGAAAGTTATTTGCAATGCGTATCGCTGACAAAGGACTATTACCCAGAACATATAAGGAGCTCCTACAAATCATGGAAGAGTCAGTCCAATTTTTAAAAAAATAGTCAAAGGATTTGAGCTGACGCGTCACAAAATCAGAGATTCAGACGTCCAGTCAGTGTAGGAATTACTCACCACTCATTAGTGATCAGAGAAAGGCGGAGGGAAATCCCAATGAGGTTCCCTCGGACGCTCATCAAATTTTCAAACATCAGTGTCCGAAAATACCAAGCGCTGGGGAGAAAAGGGGCAAGTGGGGCTCCTAATGACCTGTGGGCAGGGACATAACTGTCGCACGCGTTCCCAAAAGTCTGTCCCCCCATCATCTGTGACAGTTAAGATAGACCTAACCTGGGATTCAGGGTCACGCCCGCTCGGCACGGTCATGAGGGACGATAGGGGACCGGAAACAGCCCCATCGTGGCATGACAGCGTCACACACGTCTTCCTTGGGCACCCAGGAACTCCGTCTCAGCGCCTCCAGCTGGGTGCTGCCGCACACGTGGGTGGGTGTTGCCCACCTCGGCCGAGGCGGCCTCATGCACAAGCTGTAACAGCTCATGAAGGTAGCATCTAAGTCGACACCCCCGCTCGGTTATAAGAAACAGCCACCGGGAAGCCAGTCCTGCCCACGTGGGCTCTTGCGATCTATGGGCCCAACTCACCGTCCTTTTCTCTTGTTATTTTGTTTATTTTTTCTTTTCTTTTATAGTTTGCTGTCAAGTTGGTTTCCATGTAACACCCAGCGCTCATCCTGACAAGTGCCCTCCTCCGCGCCCCTCCCCCTCCCCCTCCCCCTCCCCCATCAGCCCTCAGTTCTCAGTGTTCACGAGTCTCTCATGGTTTACCTCCCTCCGTCTCCCCAAATATTTTTATCCCTCTTCCCCGCCCCCAAGATCCTCTGCTAAGTTTCTCCTGTTACACTTATGAGTGCAAACATATGGTGTCTGTCCTCAGCCTGACTTATTTCGCTTAGCATGACACCCTCGAGGTCCATCCACGTTGCTACAAATGGCCAGATTTCATTCTTTCTCATTGCCATGTAGTACTCCATTGTATAGATAAACCACATCTTCTTGATCCATTCATCAGGTGATGGACATTTAGGCTCTTTCCATGATCTGGCTATTGTTGACATTGCTGCTATGAACATTGGGGTACATGTGCTCCTATGCATCAGCACTTCTGTATCCCTTGGGTAAATCCCCAGCAGTGCTATTTCCAGGTCCTAGGGGAGTTCTGCTAATTTTTTGAGGAGCCTCCACACTGTTTTCCAGAGCGGCTGCACCAGTTTACATTCCCACCAACAGTGTAGGAGGGTGCCCATCTCTCCACACCCTCGCCAGCATCTATAGTCTCTTGATTTGTTCATTTTAGCCACTCTGACTGGTGTGAGGTGGTATCTCAGTGTGGTTTTGATTTATATTTCAGGATGATGAGTGACACTGAGCATCATTTCATGTGTCTGTTGGCCATCCGGATGTCCTCTTTGGAGAAGTGTCTATTCATGTCTTCTGCCCATTTCTTCACTGAATTATTCGTTTTTCATGTGTGGGCTATGGATTCACCGTCCTTTTAGTCTGATGTAGTTCAGCAATCAGGTCATTTTTTAATAAACACTGTTGCCTGGGAACAGAGCTGGCATCCCATAGTTACCCTAACCCAGCACGTTCCCATGGAAACGGTGTCAGAAGAAAGTAAGCCAGAGTCACCTTCTAAGGGAAAAAACAGGCTTAGATCTATTGTTAAATCTTCCCACCCAGCAAGTGCTCTTCTGAGCACGGGCCCCGGGACCAGGGTTCATGTAAAGGGATGTTGAAAGAAAGTATCATTCATCCCGATCAGCTCCAAACCGGAAATGAC
>PISW01012281.1:0-5000 GCA_004023785.1 Mungos mungo | reverse complement strand
AAGGTCAAGATCCGGCGAAGGATCAAGACCCTAGAAGACCAGCTGGACCGGGTGAGGGCCAGCCTCTGGGCTGTCTCCAGACCTGAGCTCTGGGGGTTGGTGGGGAAAACTGAGCGTGGGGTCCACCAGAAACAGCGGGCCAGATGCCTGGGGGGGGGGGAGTGCAGGCCTGAAACACTGAACTCCCCGCGAAGGATCAGGAGACACGATCCTGAGAGATGGAGGGTCCCCAAGGAAAGGAGACGGATGCCTGGGTCCTTGGGGGGGGGGGCGGCTGGGCAATGCTCTCAGGGTCCCCAAATTGGAAGCGGGCCCCACACGTGAAAAGTGCCAGCTTCTTGGCCAAGCGTGTGGAGGACGGAGACAGGCCGGGCCTCAGACAGACTTTAGAGCTCCCCCCACCCCCCAGGTCACCTGTCGCTTTGACACCCAGCTGGTGCGGAACGCCACCCTGCGGGAGGAGCTGGATCTCCTGTGCATTGAGCGGAACTGCTACCTGAATGTGGACCATAAGATGCAGAAGGTCAGTGGCCTCGAAGGGCCAAGGGCCCCGTTGGCCCCGCTGGGGTAGGGAGAGGATTCAACTGCGGGACTCCGCCCTCAAGCACGGAATCCACTGGAGCCTCGAAATGTTCCAGGATGCCTCCAACAAAGAAAGGCAGCCTCACTTAGACCCGTGGAAGCCGGGGTGTCATTTTGGATATTATCATTATCAATGAGCAAGCAAGGCCATTCCCATTCTATGCGAATTTCTGGAATCTTTGATGGTCTGTGAGGAATCTTCTCTTTCTTCTCCACCTTCCCTTTCCTGAAAGAAGAGCACAGAGAACTCTAGCTTCTACCAAGATTGATAACTTGCCATATTTACACACACACGCTCTAATTATTATTTGTTTACTGAAAATGATCTATTATCACGACTACCGAACTTTCAAGGGTGCACCGCACACACGATGGCCCTAGGAACTTCCACGTGAATTTCCTAAGAATAAGACCGTTTTCTTACAGAAACACGGGACAGTTACCCAAGTCAGGAACCTCGATGTTATTACGATCCTAAACAGTCGCTATTTAAAGTTCTCTGGCCGTCCTAGTGATGATCTTTGCAGCGGATTTGATTTTCCTGCTCCAGGCTCCAAGCCGGGGTCCCACATCGCGTCTGGTTGTCCGGGCTCTGTTCAATCTGGAACCATCCCTTGGCCCGTTTGTCATGTTTATTTTTGAGAGAGAGCGAGAGAGCAGGGGAGGGGCAGGAGGGAGGGAGACACAGAATCCGAAGCGGGTTCCAGGCTCTGAGCCGTCAGCACTGATGAACATATAAACCGTTAACAGCGGTTCCAAAACCAGAACTCTTCCAAAAGGTATTCCCGAGACACATCATTTCTTCTCCGCGTCTCCCACTTCGCTCCCTCCCAGCCCGTGTGGTTTCTGGTCATCCATCCTGAGTTTCTTTTTGCAAAAGTAAATATGTTGTGCGTGTGCATGTATGTTTATGTACATATAAACATGTGCGTGTACGTATATGTGTGTATTATATTAACAAGTTGCATTAACATTACACATTATATATGTGTGTATGTCTATTGTGTATACATTATTATATATGTACCCATTATATACGCGTATATAATTATATACATACATATATAATTTCCTTCTTTCTCTCTCCCGAAAAAATGCTTTTTACCCATAATAACTGCAAAGACATGTCTTTGGAATTAGAAGACGGGTGTGGTCACAATGAGGAAATTCACGCACATTTCTGAACTGGACCACAGAGTTAGCGAGGTGCCCTTAGGAATGTTCTGGAGTTAGGGCTTCCGGGGAGAAGCCCTCTGAGGCAGCATTCAGGCCCAGCGGCCACCAAGGAGGAAGGTTCACACGTTTGGAAGGTGCAGGAGTCCGGTTCTTGCTGGAGAGGCAGGGGGGAGTCCGTGCGTAAAGGAGGGCCCTACAGTGAGGAGGCCGTAAGAAAGTCATCGGTTTTGTTCTCTCGCAGGAAATCAGGCTCCTGGAACGCTCGGTAGGCGCCCTCATGGTCTCCTCTTCGGTCGCCTACAACGTCAGGTAGGGCCCGCTTTGGGGCCGCGTTCACGCAGTCCGCTCTATGCCGCAGGCAGTGGCGGGAGGGTTCAGAACTCCAGAAATAGACTGTCGGAACCAGTTACACACACGTGGGGCCCCTTTCTCTCCTCCCAGTGATTTCCCGGTTCCTCATGGCGAGGTCCCACTGGGGGTAGGATGAACCTCTTTGTCCCCGTCTGTTCAGGGCGCAGAGCACATGGGGGGTGGGGAGAATGAACCAGGACAGTGCGTGCCTTGGCGCGGAGGGGCCTGGGGAGTGCCGCTGCGTGAGAGCAATTAGATTGTCACTTATCAGTATCAGCCGAGAGGGGACAGAGGTCCTCCCAGGCCACCTTCACACAGAGTCATGTTGTGCGGAGACCAGGAGCCCACGCTGTACATATTGACCTCTATCCGGGGGTCTGTGCTCTCTCTCACTCCAGCTCTACTTTCTGAGCTTTGGCCCATTCTCTTGCTCCAAATGGTTTCTTCTATTCTATTCTATTCTATTCTATTCTATTCTATTCTATTCTATTCTATTCTATCCTATCCTATCCTATCCTATCCTATTCTTATTCTATTCTATTCTATTCTATTCTATTCTATTCTATTCTATTCTATTCTATTCTATTCTAATTCTTATTCTATTCTATTCTATTCTATTCTATTCTATTCTATTCTATTCTATTCTATATAAGGAGCGCCTGGGTGGCTCACTCAGTTCAGAGTCCGATTTTGGCTCAGGTCATGATCTCACAGTTCGTGGGTTCAAGCCCAGCATCGGTCTGTGTGCTGACAGCTCAGAGCCTGGAGCCTGCTTCACATTGTGTCTCCCTCTCTCTCTGCCCCTCCCCTACTTGGACTCTGTCTCTCTCTCTCCTTCAAAATGTTTATTTTTGAGGGAGAGAAAGCAAACAGGGGAGGGTCAGAGAGAGAATCCTAAGCAGGCTCCAGATGTCAGCACAGAACCCAGCGCAGGACTCAGTTTCACAAACCATGAGATCCTGACCTGAACCAAATCCGTGAGTCGGACACTTAACCGACTGAGCCACCCAGGCGCTCAGTTTCCTGACTTCTATTTAGGATCTTGTTTCTCCCTTGTGACTTCCGCTTACTCAGGGTGCACGATAGCCCAGATCTATCTTATGGTTGCTGAGATATCTTCCTTTTTTGTTTTGTTTTGTTAAGACGCACAGAATGGAATTCACCATTTTGAAGCGTACACACAATTCAGTGGCATTTGTGACACTCACAGTGTTGTGCGACTATCACTTCTTTCTTTTTTTTGAATTTGTAAGCT
This sequence comes from Mungos mungo, assembly GCA_004023785.1. NCBI lineage: Eukaryota > Metazoa > Chordata > Mammalia > Carnivora > Herpestidae > Mungos > Mungos mungo. The sequence continues at coordinate 1,636 of PISW01012281.1, read as the reverse complement.
GTTTTTGTTTATTTTTGAGAGAGGGAGGGAGACAGAGTGCAAGTGGGTGGGTGGAAGGGGCAGAGGGAGAGAGGGAGACACAGAATCGGAAGCAGGCTCCAGGCTCCGAGCTGTCAGTATAGAGCCCAATGCAGGGCTCGAACCCACTTCCAGAGTCAGGAAGCTCAACCGCCTGAGCCCTCCAGGCGCCCACGCTGCTCCATTCTTAGCATTCACCAATTGAGTTTCTGAGGGAGAGAAGCTGCGTGGCCAGGCTCCCCCCTCCTGCCAGGCGCCACGAGTGACGGCCGGCTGGCCTTATCCACGCCCTTGGATCCCAGGGCCACACTCCTCCGGCTGATTGCCTGGCCGGGTACCAGGACAGGGCCGTCTCATAAGACCTGTCACACCTGCCGGTGTGTCCAGCGCATCCTTATCGGATAACCCGGGGCAGGTCACATCTGCTCTCCTCTGCTGTGACATGACCATAATAAGGACGGCCACCTCCTGGGGCTGCTGTTCTAGAAAGCTCTCCCTGCAGGGCCCGGCTCTCAGGATTCAAGCTCCCTCCGCCCTGTCCCTCAGGGAACAGGAGGCACAGGATTATTGTGGGTCCCAGTCCCTGAGGAGGGCTGCCACCAGCACGGGGAGGTGTCACCGGGGCTGCTGTGTGCCCGGGGAGGCATCCCACCAGGAGGGCTGACTTGAGTAGGCCTCACGGGCATCTGAAGCTGATGCTCAGGCTGGAGGCGATCAGAGTTGGGACAGGTGTCAAGGTGGGAAGGAGAATGGCCCGTGGGCAGGGACCTGACGAGCCTGGCCTGCTGTTCTCCTAACGACCCTCTGACCTTGGATCCTGTGACTTGTGAAATAGGTTTGGTAACTGGGAATTCATGCTGCACGGTGGGTAAAAGCTGATGAGCCACATTTTCAGATGAGCGGGCCACAAGAGGCTCAGGGGCCGAGGCTGCTGGAGCGTCCCCAATATGCTAACGTGTGGGCCGTGTCACCTGTGTGTCCAACACGAGGCCCGAACGGTCCAGGCCTCTCCCGTGTGCCATCACGCGGCCCCCAGACTCCGCACGTTACCTCATCACCCGGTTTAAGTCCCCCCCCACCCCGTGCAAGGACAGTCTCCAACTGTTGCCACGGTTCCACGGCCTCCCTGGGGCCCTGTGTGTGCCCTGCAGCAGTGTCCCCCCCCCAGAGGAGGGTCATCAGTCCCTTAGGGGCCCGGCCCTCCACCCTCATGCCTCCCATCACCTGACTCCCCTCCAGGAACCTAGAAAGGTTTCTGCCATTTTGTGACGGGGGGGGGGGGGGGGGGGCGCACAACCTGGTTCTGCCTTATCCCTGGGACCCGCAGGCTGCCCCTCCCTCCCTGACCCCTAGGCTCGCCCCCCCCATCTCCAGAGAGGACACAAAGACCAAGCTGGCCCTGCTGCAGGAGAAGGCGGACAAGGAGGTGGCCCAGAACCAGACGGAGGTGCAGGCCCTGCAGCGGCAGATCGCGCACCTGGAACACTTCCACCACTTCCTCAAGCTCAAGAACAACGAGCGGCGGCAGCCGGACTCGGTCATCCTGGAGGAGCGCGAGAAGCAGGGTGAGGCCCCGGCGGGGGGAGGGGGCTGGGCTCAGGCTGGGGGTGGGGGAGGG
>PISW01012280.1:0-33775 GCA_004023785.1 Mungos mungo | reverse complement strand
TTTATTTATTTTTGAGACAGAGAGAGTCAGAGCATGAGCGGGGAGGGACAAAGAGAGAGGGAGACACAGAATCTGAAGGAGGCTTCGGGCTCTGGGCTGTCAGCACAGAACCCGACGTGGGGCTTGAACTCACGGAGCGTGAGATCATGACCCGAGCCGAAGTCGGACGCTTAACCGACTGAGCCACCCAGGAGCCCCTGCTTTCTCACTTTTAAACTTGCTCCAAACTGGGGTAAAGAGAGCTGACTTGTTTGGAGCCCTTTCATGTTGGAGGAGCAGCTGGGGGGGTCTCATTGGCCTGCTCAACCTTTTAGTAACAGTGCAGTATTAAGCCCTGTGTTTTAAGCCTATCAATATCAGTTTTATTACCTCCTGTTTAAATAACCATCTAACAATTTTCACCCTGCCAAATGAGTCCTATGATTGTCTTATTTATTTGTTTGTTTGTTTGTTTATTTATTTGTAGCAATCTCTACACCAAATATGGGGCCTGAGCTCAAGAGTCATATGCTCTTCTAACTGAGCCAGCCAGGTGCCATGACTGACCCCTTTTGTCTCTTTTCTTCACCCCTATCAATGTTTCTTTCCTTTATCCACCTTATTTCTTAATAGTCATTAAAAATTTTTCATCTTCCTAAAACCAGCCCTTGACTCTTCCCTCTGCCTCTCCCATTCTCTTAAGTATGTTTTATTAAGCCTCGATAAGACCAATGAGGGGAAGCTTAACACAGCAAATTCCATAAGGCCTCTAGACTGTTGCTTAGTTATGCAGCACTACCGTTATAATGGGGTGCCCCTGCAAAGGGTGCTCCCTCAACCACAGTGTTCACTGTAACTTGCATAATGGGGATATTCAGTAAGTGAATATCCTGATTATCATGAAGCCAGTCCTGCATGGCTTGCGTATGATACATATCAGCTGCTTCTTCTATGGTGTTCCACTTGCATTTACAGAGAGAGCTGGGTTGTCTCCCTTCTCAGGGTAAACAGATCTTACAGTGGCTTTTATCCAGTTCTATGAGGCTGACTGTTCCCTCAGGAGCAAGTGTCTCGATCATGTACAGCCGTCTGTGATTCTTCAGCAGTAGCCGTGGGTCCTGTATGAACCCAGACATGCTCTTCCATCTACAGCATTCAAAACCAAAGCCACTCCCCCTAAATTACTCTGAAAGTCTATTTTCATAAAGGATCTTCCAGAAACTGATGATACCTGCCCACAAAATGGCACCCTGCCACACTGAACGCCCTGCCTTCAGTCGTGTTGCCACCTTCCAATGTGGCCAGAGGTCCTGGAGGCACCCTCTGTTGTGCCTGCATACTTCTTCCCTCTGAAGCGGGAACAGAAACCTGAGCCTGTTCTAGCATCAAGGTTCAAGTCAGGGCTCTGTTTTAATATCGTTTTAGTATGGGTAACAGTAACCAAGGGATTGTATATTTTACCTTTTGCTTATTGGATTGCATTTTCTTATGCATCCAGTAAACCAACTCCCAGGGAACTGTATCGAAACTCCATCGCTAACTTTTAGCTTTAGTAAATTGCAGCGCAGATGGTGCTCCATCCATCGGAGACTATGTGGCCACCTAGGAATCAAAGGTTCTTCATCCCCAAATCTTCCATCCTTTATCTTTCCAAACTTCAAGTCAGTTGGCCTCACAAAGGAGTGCAGAGAGATACCCTCACTGTCGGTAGGTATAGGATCTTTTCTCTCTACCATTTGTAGATTCCAAGGACCTTAGGAGCCCTTATGTCAGGAAAGACTAAATATTATAACAAAAAAAATATGCTCCTATCTTGCCTATTACTCAGGAAATTACAAGGATTTTAGGAGCTCTGTGTCAGGACCTGGAGGCAGAAACCAAAGATGTATTTCTTCTTACGTCACAAGTGCCTTTAAGAGAACTTTTTAAATGTATCCCTCTGGCTGGACACAAATCCATAAACATGAGTGTTGTTGTTGTTTTTTAAAAAATTTTTTAAATGTTTGTTTATTTTTTGAGAGACAGAGCTTGAGTCGGGGGAGGGGCAGAGAGAGAGGGAGACAGAATCTGAAGCAGGCTCCAGGCTCCAAACTGACAGCACAGAGCCCGATGTGGGGCTCGACCTCACGAACTGTGAAATCATGACCTTAGCCAAAGTAGGATGCTTAACCACTGAGCCACCCAGGTGCCCCATAAGTGTTGTTGATTAGGTATCATCTTTATGCCAAAGAAAAGGGAGTGAGCAGGAGATGCACTGGATTTCTAGCCCCACTGGCCCTCAGCTGAGGCTTCTGTGTAGAGTTGCCCAAAACAGTGAGCACATGGTGTCTGGGCTGGGGGGGGGCAATCAATTTCCTTGAGTTAGTTGGTGGTTTATGTAATACCCTTAAGTCAGAAATGGTCTAACCTCTCCCACCCCACTACCATGTCTGTTCTGTCTGTCTCCTCACAGACTAAAGGATTGAAAACCCTCATCACTAGATCCTATCAAGGCATAGTTTTCCCTTTTCCCAGCATTCCTTTGAATAGTAATGCAGCAGGCCTAATGAATACTGTCAGAATTACCCATGGAGCCTCTAAATTCAGAATACAAAGCCAGAAGCCATCTAAAACAGGATTAACAATATCAAGTATGAAAACGTTTGACCTATGAATTCCCAAATTCCAGACCATAAATAGGGCTGACCCAGAATGTCCTGAAGTGTATGTAGTTCTATGGCATCATTTCAATAGACATGCAAGGCCGTCCTCGTTAGTATAGTGGTGAATATCCCTGCCTGTCAATAGACATGCAAAGCTCTTAGATGAGGAAAGGATTCTTTGATAAAATATGTCTAAGAAGCTATGAGTTCAATAAAGTTACAGCCTCTTTACTGTAGGATTTCTCAGAGCCGTTCTGCCAGCATGGTTGGTGTCTCCAAGAAGGAATTCGACATGCTCTGTTTCCTAAATTCATATGACCATAGGACCTTTTTGGCAGGGAGAACACCTATGGAGCATATTTTGGGAAACATTAAGGCACAGAGATGTAGACCCAGAGGGACTCTGCCTGTAGATGGAGCCAACGGCTCCAGTTCCCACCTAGGTGGGAAGATTTCTGATAAAACAGGAAAGGTCATTTACATTGCTAAGTTTCCCCTACATTTTTAATCATCAACTAACCTTTTTCTTTAACTGATCATTTTTTAAAAAAATAGACTTAACATTTTTAAGTAATCTCTATACCCAACATGGGGCTTAAATCCACAACCCTGAGTTCAAGAGTCGCAAGCTCCACCGATTCAGCCAGACAGGTACCCCCCCAAAAAGACTTTAATTTTTTATGTTCTTAGCGAATTAAGTGGAAGATACAGAGATTTCCCATATGGCCTCTGTCATCACATAAGCACAGCTGTGCCATTATCAACATCCCCCAGCAGAATGGAACATTTGTGACGATGGATGACACATCATTATTATCCAAAGTCCATAGTTTATATTAGGTTCACTGAATTGTGTTTTCTGTGGATTTGGCCAAATGTATGATAACATATGTCCACATGTCCACCAACTGATCACATATATATGTGTGTATATATATATATATATTTTTTTAAAAACATGTGCCTCATACTTCTTTTATTGAAATTTTTGATGTTTTTTTTTTTCGAGGGTGGGGAGGGTCAAAAAGAGAGGGAGATAGAAGATCTGAAGTGGGCTCCACACTAACAGCACAGAGCCCCATATGGGTTTCAAACTGATGAACCATGAGTCATTGATCTGAGCTGAAATTAAGAGTCAGATGCTCAGCTAACTGAGGCACCCAGACGCCCCTGTTTGTTTGCTTTAATTATTAATCAGAGTTTACAGAATATATTGTACCCTTTATCTTTTTAACTTTTTATTTTTATTTTATTTTATTTTTTTAGTGTTTATTTTTTGAGAGAGAGAGACAGAGTGTGAGCAGGGGAAGTACAGAGAGAGAGGGAGACATAGAATCCGAGGCAGGCTCCAGGCTCTGAGCTAGCTGTCAGCACAGAGCCCGACGTAGGGCTTGAACCCACAAACTGTGAGATCATGACCTGAACTGAAGTTGGACGGTTAACTGACTGAGCCACCCAAGCACCCCTATATTGTGCCTTTTAAAAAGAATTGGATGCTGCTTTCTTTCCAAGCACGGCCTGGCAGAATGGTTCCCGCAAAGAAGGGTGGCCAGATGAAGAGGGGCCATTCCACCATCAACGAGGTAGTGACCAGAGAATATACAATCAACATTCACAAGCAAACCCACAGAGTGGGTTTCAAGAAGCCACTCAGAGAAATCTGGAAATTTGCCATGAAGGAGATGGGACTCCAGATGTGTGTATTGATACCAGTCAGTGCTCAACAATGCTGTCCGAGCCAAATGAATAAGGAGTGTTCCACATCATATCCATAGGTGGTTGTCCAGAAAGCATAAGGAGGATGAAGATTTGTCAAACAAGCTCTTTTTTCTTTAATTTTTTTTAATGTTTATTTTATTTTTGAGAGACAGAGACAGGGTGTGAGCATGGGAGGGGCAGAGAGAGAGGGAGACACAGAATTCGAAGCAGGCTCCAGGCTCTGAGCTGTCAGCACAGAGCCTGACAAGGGGCTTGAGTACACAAAGCTCAAGATCGTGACCTGAGCTGAAGTCGGACGCTTAACCAACTGAGCCACCCAGGTGTCCCTCGTCAAACAAGCTCTTGAAGTTGGTTATCTATATACCTGTCACCACCTTCAAAACTCTACAGACAGTTAATGTGGATGAGAACTAATGATGATTGTCAAATAAAGGCATAGAACTGCGAAACAAATTTTTAAAAAAATTTTTAATGTTTTATTTATTTTTGATACAGAGAGAGACAGAGCATGAGAGGGGGAGGGGCAGAGAGAGAAGGAGACACAGAACCGGAAGCAGGCTCCAGGCTCTGAGCTAACTGTCAGCACGGAGCCTGACGCGGGACTCAAACCCACGAACGTGAGATCTGACCTGAGCCGAAGCCAGAGACAAATTTTTTAAAATAAAAATAGAGGCGCTTGGGTGGCTCAGTTGGTTGAATGGCTGACTTTTGATTTCAGCTCAGGTCATGATCCCAGTGGTGTGTGTGGAGCCTGTTAGATATTCTCCTCTCTCTCTCCTCTGCCCCTTCCTGGCTCATTCATGCGCTCTCACTCTCTCTCTCTCTCTCAAGATAAATAAATAAATAAACAAATATTTTTTTAAAATAAAAAGAACTGGATGCTATTTTTTAAGGTTTATTTGTTTTGAAGCACCCCACATGATGAATGCAAAAAGACCCATTTAAAGGCACATTATTATGAAATGTAGTCAGTGATTAAAAAGTAGTCCAGAAGCTTCCAGAGTGGAAACATATCACAAATAAAAGAATGATAAAAAATACTATTGGCCTCTAGGGGTGCCTGGGTGACTCAGTTGGTTAAGTGTTCAACTTTGGTTTAGGTCATGATATCATGGTTTGTGAGTTTGAGCCCCACATCAAGCCCTGTCTCGGGCTCTGTGCTGACAACTTGAAACCTGGAACCTGTTTCGGATCCTGTGTCTCCCTCTCTCTCAAAAATAAATAACGTTAACAAAAATTTTTAAACACAGCATTGGCCTTTCAAAAAAAAAAAAGTCACAATCTGGCAGTTAATGAAGACACACCTTCAAAAAATTCCAAGAAAAAATTATCAACTTAGATTTCTATACTCAGTGAAACTATTAATCATGCTTGGTAAAGACATTCTCAGGCCTGAATGGTCTCAAAATTTTCCTCGTGAATCTGCTTTCTCTTTCTACTGAAAGAATGAAGGCAAGTCAGAAAGTAAAACAAAGAAAAAGACCTAGATCCAGGAAACAGAAATCCAATATACATGATATACAAAGGGTTTTTCCAGAACAATGGTAAAGGGAAGTCCCTGCATGACAGCTGTGAGGCAGGCCCATAAAGCAAACAATCCTCATCAAAGGAGAATGGAGGACTTTTCTCCTAGAGAAAATGGACCTGGTGCATTATCTGTGAAAGACTGTATTACTCTTCCACAAATATAGTGGTTCCTCCTATGATGCCCCTCCTTTCAGACCTCTTTCTAAGACTTTAGATCCCTGCCCCATTGATGTCAAGTTTAGCCCAGGACCTATTTGGCTCAATACAATGTGAGTGAAAGTGATAAATAACTTCCAAGTAGAAACTTTAAGAGCCAGTCTGCCACATGTCCTTTGCCACCTTCCTCAGACCAGCCAAGTTCCACAGAGAGGATGCTCTTCATTGGGTCTCAGAGGGAAGACACTATACAGCCAAACTGTGACAGTTTATATTATGAGAAAAACAAATGAACAAACAAAAACTTTGCTCGAAAGTCAATGGATTTTGGGGGTATTTATCAGAGCATGACCTAGAATGTGCTGATTTTTTTTATTTTTATTTTTAAAATTTTTTAATATTTATTTATTTTTGAGAGACAGAGAGACAGAGCGTGAGCAGGGGAAGGGCAGAGAAAGAAGGAGACACAGACTCTGAAGCAGGCTCCAGGCTCCGAGCTGTCAGCACAGAGCCCGACGCGGGGTTCCAACTCACTAACCACGAGATCATGACCTGAGCTGAAGTCGGCCGCTTAACTGAATGAGCCACCCAGGTGCCCCATGCTGACTGATACTTTATTTGACACTTTTCAAGCATGTGGAAAACTGTATTGTAAGATGGGAAGAATTAGTGATCAGTACCTAGAAATTTAAGCAATTACATTCATTAATTTTAATTTTTTTAATGTTTTTTATTTATTTTTGAGAGACAGAGAGAGACAGTGCGAGCAGGGGAGGGTCAGAGAATGAGGGAGACACAGAATCTGAAGCAGGCTCCAGGCTCCAAGCTGTCAGCACAGAGCCTGATGTGGGGCTCTAACCCACAAACCGTGAGAGCATGACCTGAGCTGAAGCCGGACGTTTAACCAACTGAGCCCCTCAGGCACCCCACATTCATTAATTTTAAAAATATTTACTGAACTCCTACCATATGTCAGGAGTGGTTTTTTTCTATTCCTTAGGAATATAATAAGTGAAAATATTAAATAGGCAATTACTAATGTCAAAAAATGATTATAAGAAAGGAATAACACAGCAAAGAAAATCATCAATAAAATGTAATGGCAATGTAATGAATGGAAGAAATTATTTGCAAATCATGTATCTGATAAAAGGTTAATAGCCAAAATATATAAAGAACTCATACAACTCAATAGCAAAAAACAAATAATCCAATTGAAAAACAGGCAGAGGGGCACCTGGGTGGCTCAATCAATTGGGTGACCGACTTCGGCTCAAGTCATGATCTCATAGTTTGTGGGTTCCAGCCCTGCATCAGGGTCTGTGCTGACAGTATGGGACCTGCTTGGGATTCTCTGTCTCTCTCTCTCTCTCTGCCCCTTCCTGGCTCATGATCTCTCTCTCTCTCAGAAATAAATAAATAAACATTTAAATAAAAACAAAAACAAAATAAATAAATAAATAAATAAATATGTAAAATTAAAACTACCAAGAGGGGGACAGGAAAAATGGGTGAAGGGTGTGGGAGGTAAAGTCTCCCACTTATGGTATGAATAAGTCACATAAATAAAGGCACAGTATAAGGAATATAGTCAATTGTATTGTAATAATGTGTGTGGTAACAGATGTGTAGCACAATATAAACTATAATAACTTTATACTTTAAATACTTGTTGAATCACTATGTTATACACCTGAACATAATGTAATGTATGCCAATTATACTTCAGAAAAAGAAAGAACTACCATATCATTCAGCAGCAATTCCACTTCTGGATATTTATTCAAAGGAAATGTAAACATTAACCCCAAAATATATCTGCAGGGATGCCTGGTTGTCTCAGTTGGTAGAGCATGTGACTCCTGATGTTCAGGTCATGAGTTCTGGCCCCATGTTGGGTGTAGAACAAAAGCAACAACAACAACAATAGATAGATAGATAGATAGACAGACAGATATATAGAAGCATGCACATGTTCACTGCAGCATTATTTACAATAGCCAAGACATGGAAGCAGCCTAATGAATGGATAAAGAAAATGTTATATATATAATGAACTATTATTCAGCCATAAAAAAGAATAAAATCTTGCCAGTTGTGACAACATGGGTGGACCTGGAAGGCATCATGCTAAGAAAAATAAGTCAGAGAGAGAAAGACAAATACCCTATGAGTTCACTTACGTGTGGTACCTAGAAAAAAAACACACAAAATGCTAAACTCATAGATACAGAAAACAGATTGGTGGTTATCAGAGGTAGGCAATGGGGGCTTATTTATTTTGTAACTGGAGAAATTTATACTTTTTGATCCCCTTCACTCATTTTGCCTACCCCTCACTCCCCCCCTGTGGTATGATACAATATAATTTCCAGTTATAAAATAAGAAAGCCTTGGGGTAACTGTAGAAAGCACAGTTAACTATAGTTAACACTGTATTGCATATTTGAAAGTTGCTAAGAGGACATCTTTACAAGTTCTCATCACAAGGAAAAAAACTTTGTCACTGTGTGACAATGAATGTTAACTAGACTTGTGTTGATCATTTTACAGTTGTACACATATTATATATATATTGGGCCTACTTGTACACCTGAAAATAACACAGTGTTATAGGTCAGTTCTATCTCAAGAAAAAGTTTTAAAAAAGGGAGGCATTCGCCAATGCAATCTGGACCGGAGGGCTGCTTCCAGCTGCTTCACTGCTGACTTCCTCCCCACCCCTGAGGTATCCATTCATTCATAGTGACATTCAAACACAACCAGGGTACCTGGGTGATTCCATTGGATAAGCGTGCCACCCTTGGTATCAGCTCAGGTCATGATCTTATGGGTTTGTGAGTTCAAGCCCCACTCGGGGCTCTGCGCTGACAACATGGAGTCTACTTGGGATTCTCTCTCTCCCTCTCTATCTCTGCCCCTCCCCCACTCGTGTTCTCCCTCTCTTTCTCTGTCTCAAAATAAATAAATAAATATTTTTTAAAAATCTAGCAGCACCTGTGTGGCTTAGTCAGTTAAGCATCCCACTTTGGCTCAGGTTATGATCTAACAGTTTCTGAGTTCGAGTCCTGCATCAGGGTCTGTGCTGACGGCTCAGAGCTTGGAACCTGCTTCGGATTCTGGGTCTCCTTCTCTCTCTGCCTCTCCTCCACTTGCGCTCTATCTCTCTCTCTCTCTCAAAATAAATAAACATTAAAAAAAACTAAAATGTTGACACACAACCTCACAGACTGAAATATCTTAGATAACTCCATGCACAAATTCAGATCTCTTATCTGCCATATGGTCAATACAAACAATCCTGTGGATATTCGCTGCCCATTAAAATTCCATTTTCATTATGATGGGAAACTCCTTGTCAATTCCACGTGGTCCTGATGGGGTTGGGAGACTCAGGCCTCCAAAGTCCCCTGTTACCCCGCCCTCAGTGATGATTGACTGGTGCTGCAAACTACAATCCAAAAAAAGACCAAGCACAGACAGTCAGCTCTAAGATAGCCGTGAAAATGCTGGAAAAGAGATTTGTTTTCTTGGAGTCACTGGGCAGGAAGATATAACTGTCAGTGACCCTCTTGCCCACCATTTGGAGAGAATCTGCCTGTAGAATGAAGCCACACAGAAGGGAAGACAGAGCCCTAACTACCCTCTTTGAGCCCTGTCTCCTGCTTTATGAAGCCACTGCCGCCCTAGCTAGACTCTCCCATTTCACAAACCAACAAACCCCTTTTAGCTACTTTACTTACAAACAAAAATAGCCCTAAATCGAGGCCCAGGTCCAGCTTGAAATGTGAAAAAATGGGAAGGGTATTTACCAATATAAAACTATTCCAATCTGAAATTTCTTTTTGGTGACTGAGCGATCTGTCACTGATCTCAAAACAATTCTCTCAAAACGATAGATGGGTCATGAGCCCATTTATTATGTTTTCTAAACAGGAATTGTATTTCCTCTTAATTTTTAGTTAAATTATTTCCCCTCTTTCCACAAAAAAAAAAAAAACAATTGTACGTTTTGCTGTTGTTCCCTTGTTGTGTTCTCTCTGACAAATGTTATACTCGATACTGAGTTACAGATGAAAATGGCTTTGTCTTCCATCCTCATCAACTGACGTTTGAAAGGGAAATAACATTTCCGGTAACCTAAAAAGCTTGGAAGTGAGTTACAACAGTCATCATCAAACCTGGCTGTGTGTCAGAATCGTCTGAGGGAACTTTATTCCCCTGAAGTATGAATTCTGGCTTTATTCCAAATCTTACTGGAAGGGGACGGAGTTGCATTGATTTAACACTCAGTAATGCTGTATTTAACGAAGTCATAATTTTTTCTAAAGAGACAAAGATACATAATCTCTTTCCTTTCTGTTACTGGTAGGCACTAATAAGGTCATGAAAGTCTCTATCTTCTTAACTATAGAGAACAAACTGACAAAAAAATAGACCGGGGGGGGGCTGAAGGGTGAATTAGGTGATGGGGATTAAGGAGGGCATTAAAAAAACTTTTTTAATGTTTATTTATTGAGACAGAGTGCAAGTGGGGGAGGGGCAGAGAGAGGGAGACACAGAATCTGAAGCAGGCTCCAGGCTCTTAGCTGTCAGCACAGAGCCTGATGCGGGGCTCAAACTCACAAACCATGAGATCATGACCTGAGCCCAAGTCAGACGCTCATCTGACTGAGCCACGCAGGCACCCGCTGGAGGGCATTTGTCTGTGAAGAGCACTGGGTGATGTACGAAATTGTTTTATCACTACAATAGTACACCTGAAACTAATAGAACACTGTGTGTTATCTACACTGAAATTAAAATAATAAAAAATCATAAATAAAATTGAAAAAAAATTTAAAAAGACTCTTCAGCTTTGTGAATAGAGTAAACATTATGGTCACGTATAAGTTTGAGTGAAAGAGGCAATTTCAGGGATATTGAATCGAGAATAATGGGAAACTCTGAACTTAGGTTCAGAACTTTTGTTAATCAGTTATTTAGCAAATATTTACTGAGGTTTTTTTTTTTAATAGTTTGTCAAAGTGGTTTCCATATAACACCCAGTGCTCTTCACACCATCCTTCCACTCCATCACCACCACCACCCTTCCACTCTCCCTCACCCTTCAGCCCTCGGTTTGTTTTCAGTGTTCAATAGTCTCTCAAGTTTTGCGTCCCTCTCTCTCCCCAACTCTCTTTCCCTCTTCCCCTCCCCCTGGTCCTCCATTAGGTTTCTTCTGTTTTCCTATTAGACCTATGAGTGCAAACATATGGATATGGAAGAAAAGAAAAGGGAGAGGAAAGAGAAGAAAAGAAGAGAAGAAAAAATAAAGGGAGGCAGAGACAACAAAGGACAATGGACAGTCTAAAAGTGTATAATCAGTCTAGGGGAGAGATAAGGATAAGATAAAAGAGTATATCTTGCTTGCAAGAGAAAAAAAAAGAGGGAGAAAGGAAAAAGGAAAATAAAGAGTAAAAATTTTAAAAATTTAAAAAAGAGTAAAAAAGGTAATAATAGTAAAAAAAATAAGTACAAAAATAAAGCAGCAGCTCCTCCTCTCGGATAGGCTGGTTTTGTGTAGGTAGGTCTTGGGGGCTGCTCTCGGGAGGCCCCCCCTTGGCAGTTGTGGAGGATGAATGGCGGCACCTCAAGCTTCACTGGAACTAAGCGCTGCAGGCCACTCTAATGAGTCTGATCTCCTTGTGCAGCAGGTGAGCCAAGCTGTATTTTCCAGGCCCGCCTCACTTCAAAATCCTAGTCCATGCACTTTTATGCTACCACAGATAAGATGTACTGGCTTTGGTGGATTCTTAGCCAGGATCTCATAGGGGGAGGGAGCAGTTTCTCTTGGGCCACCGGGATTTGCGCCATGGCTGCCGGAGGAGAGGTGCACTGCAAGAGGTGAAGTGTGCGTCCCTGCAGCCGCCACCACCACCGCCATTGCCACCAACTCCCAGCCAGGATCACATAGTGGGTGGGAGCAGTTTCTCTTGGCACCGGTCAGAATTTGCGCTGCCAGAAATGAGGTGCACACTCCCGGAGCTGCAGCTGAAGTGTACGCCCCTGGGGCCACCGCCACCGCAGCTGCTGACTCCCTGCCGGGATCGCGCAGGGGTGGAGGCTGTTTTTTCCCTTGTGCCACCGGGTTCGGGATTCGTGCTGCCCAGCAGTTATATATGGAGTGAGAGTTTTTCTTTCTGTGTGGGGTTAAACGTTCTTTATCTCTTCTCTAGAGACAGTACTATCAATGTTTTCAGTTTCTCTTTCTCTTCCCTTTGTCTCTCAGGGGCTCCTCGCTTTCACTGTGTTGGGCTGGGGCTCCCACCTCCCCTGCCCCTCTTGGGCTGGCCCGTTTTCCAATCTCCCCAGTTCGCACTCAATCACTCAGGCATATTTGAGGTTGTTTTCTTTCTGGAGTCTGTATTTTCTCCTTCCACTCTTGCGGATAAGAGTAATGTCCTTCTCAGTTCGATAGATGGGGCAGACGAAGTTTATAGAACTCCCTTCTTCTCCACCACCTTGGCTCCTCCCCTCCTGAAATTTTTAAAATAACATTTTTTTTCTTCTTGAAAAAGAGAGAGAGCATGCATGTGAAGAGCAGAGGAAGAGGGAGAGAATCTCAAGCAGGTTCCACGCCCAGCATGGCACCCAACAACCCTGAGATCATGACCTGAGTGGAAATCAAGAGTTGGACGCTAAACTGTGTGAGCCACCCAGGCACCCCCATTTACTGAATTTTTTACTTAACAGGAGGCAATATGCAAAAAACTTGGAGTAAAGAAGTTAGAAAGCATACTTTTTAAAATTCAAGCTCAAAGTTAAGCAAATTTCCATGACTTATGTAAAATTTCCAGCTGTATTGTTTTGTTCATGACCAATTGCATGTATTGACTCTCAATTCTTCTCATGAACTGCAGAAGGCAATGTTCTCCAAAAATTCTCTTCTGCAAAAGAATCTACATTCGTATCTAGAAGTTATCACTAAAGAGCTTTAATAATAATACAAAACTTTAATATTTCTTCTTGGGGGAAAATATGCTCAAGAAAAATTAGAATGTATTCTTTTAGTCTAAATCCATAAGAGACTGCCTTGGGTCTATTTGCGATTCCTGGTCTGGATATCAGGGTCAATTACGCCAGCCAAGGTGGCCTTCTTGCCAGCCTGTTCCTGAATACAAAGAATCCAAAGCACTAAGACAGTAGCTATACCTTAGAGAATAATGGGACTCGTGCTATGTTCCCCGGCAAAAATGCAACCCCTTGGATTCCAGGAACCATGTATTCTTCCTATCAGAGACGGATCCCCATACAGAAGTCTCTGTTTCAAGTGCATATACAAACATCCTGGAAGACGGCTCCCATCTTTGCAGACAGACCATGGCCTCCAAATTGATACACATCAGCTGCCCCTCCAGGGGGCTGCTGTAATGCACTCTCGGGTCAGTTATCTTTGGATGGTGCATCTGTGATACGGCCGGTTGATCCCACAGTCATGGGCCCATTCCCATACCTCCTCTGCTGTGAAGTGGGTCTCCTGATCAGATACCACGTTATTGGGAATCCATGCCTGTGGATCAGAGACTCTATGAGACACAAGGTAGTGATGCTGGCTGCTTAACTCTGCTGGCAGAAAAGGTAAACCAATACCCAGAATAAGGGTTATTCTGGTGGGAACAAATTCTTGTCCTTTGTCGCAGTTTGCTAGGGTTGCCATAAAAAAAGTGTCAGCAATTGGGTAGTTAAACAAGAGAAGTTATCTCACAGTTCTGGAGACCAGAAGTCCGAAATCAAAGTGTCTACAGGGTTGGTTCCTTCTGAGGGCAGTGAGGGAAGGGCCCCTTCCAGTCCTTTCTCCATGACTCACAGATGACTATCCTTATAGTCACATGATTTCCTTTTTGAGTCTTCTTTTAGTCTTCCTCCTTTGTGTGTCTCTCTGTCCAAATTTCCCCTTTCTCAAGAACATTAAAATGACCCTACTGTAATGATCTTGATTACCTCTGTAAAGGTAATCTCTAAGTCAGGTCACGTTCTGAAGTGCTGCAGGTCAGAACTACACCATATGAATTTAGACAGGACACAATTCAACCCATAACATTCTTCCAGGATGAAACGGGCCCAACTCAGTGATTTTCCCACCATTGGATTGTTGAGTGTTGGAGATATACACATACACACACATGTGTACACACACACACACACACACACACACAAATATAAACATAACATTTATTTCTATAAATATTCTAAAGCTTTGTTCTGCAATGCAATTAAGTTACTTGGGAAGAGTTTGATTCTCTTGAAACTTACTCTATGCTTTTCGAGGTGGGCGCAGAGCAGTGTTCAGTCCAGGATTAATCTTTCCTCACTACTTAGGCAATACTCCTCTGAATATTCCATCCTATGCCCCATGAATGACAAGGCTTTCCACTCTTACTGTGGGAACACAGACTCTTCCCAACCTTTTGTGGTCTCTGCAAATTGCTCCTTTTGGGTCGTTCTTTCCCCAGCCTGAGCATTTCCTCACATGCTGAAGACTTGCTGGACCCCAACTAGGGCTCCCTGGCATGCTGTCTCTGCACTGCTCTCTACGCACCAGTATTTGTACCTGAGAACGCCAGCCAACCTGGGCCCCCACGGATTTCCAGCTTTGTCTCCTCAACGCAGGAAGATGGTCAGGCTCCACGGGGCTCCCCCTCCGGGCACAGCAGCATGGAAAACCACACTGGCAGGAAGTTCCAGCAATTGTAGGGCTCACCACATGTGTTTCCCTTCTTCCAGGGACCACTGTCCTTCCTTCCCTGATAGCCAATGTTTTGGAAACTTTTGTTTCACATATTTCATGTAGCTTTTTAGTTCTTTCAGTTCTTTTAATTCCTTAAATTGGTCCTTGTTACTCATCTTGGCTAGATATAAAAGATAGTAATTTAAAATATATATATTCTGTTTTGGCAAAGCGGTGGGGACAGTATCAGAGGCTTCTATTTGGCTTTACCTAACATGATGGCTTTGGCCCCCAGTAGGCAGACTCAGTATGAAGTTTACTTCAACTGCCAAATATGTCAATCCCAGCCAATATCCAGGTAGGGAAGGCTAGCCACAGAGCGCAGACCCGTGAACCCACTGTAAACTAGAAGTTGCCAAGGACCCTATTTATTGCCTGGCTCCTCATTTGTCTCCTCCCTGATAGGGGAGGCAAGAAGACATTTTAGAACCCTTGTGTTCAACAGACTGAGAAATGTCCAACTATTCTCTTTTCTTCACTGTAATAATCATCAGAGTAAATAATGTCATCCGAGTATGTGCTTGTGGGGAATTAGTGGGGAAATCACTATAGTATATAGTAGCCATGGTACTGCAGGGTTCCCTCTCCTGCAGTCAATGGGTCCTGGATCTAAATACTGTTTCTTGCCTAGAAACATGGCAAGATCATGTAATTTTGCTGAGCTGACCACACAGCCTGTTGTTCAACCATTCTTGTGTTTATTTCTTTATTTATCTTAAATAAAAACTGTATAAAGTGTACAATGTGCCATTTTGATATTTATATACATTGTGAAATGATTAACACGACTGGACGGATGAACTCATCCATCACGTTTCACACCATTCACATATGCATATGCACGTGCACGTGTATGTGTGTGTGGTAACAACACTCGAGATCTACCGTTAGCAAATTTCAAGAATATGATACACTGTTATTAACTATAATCACCATGCGGTGCATTAAGTCTAACTTCGCTTTCTTTTAATTATATATGCTAAGTACTATCCTCATTGGCTGCTTCTGGTTTGCCCCTTTGGGACTCTGTCCTAACCCTGTCCGGAACTCTCTGCAGGGCAAGACCCCTTGGGTGCGTCTCTGATCTAGAGTTATTACAGTTAAAACTCTAGCTTCTGGCAGTTACGCACTACCACCTGCTTTATGTTGCTTTGGGGCTGCTTCTTCCCCATTGCCAACAACAATCCAAGTTTTGGGAGAGCCTTTCCAAGGGCTTACCCTGGCCTGCGGAGGACACGCCACTGAACTTCCTAATGATTCTAGTGCCTCCTTCATCTGCACCTTAAGATGATGGCCTTGTGATCATTTGTCCTCCAGGACGTCTCACGGAATATAATGCCCTTGGGAGTCTTCTGATCTCACATAACATCCACTCCACTTCTTTTTTATTTGTATTTATTTTATGCTCACTTCTTTTTTATTTTTATTTATTTTGAGAGAGAGAGGAGGGAGGGGAGAGAGAGAGAGAGAGAGAGAGAGAGAGAGAGAGAGAGAGAGAGGGAAGAGGTGGGGCAGAGAGAGAGGGAGACAGAATTCCAAGCAGGCTCTGCACTGCCAGCACAGAGCCTGACAAAGGGCTCGAACTCACGAGCCATGAGATCATGACCTAAGCTGAAATTAAGAGTCAATCTCATTGACTGAGCCACCCAGGTGTCCAAGCAGGCTCACTTCTTTAAGTCTTTTACTTTCTTTCTCTACTATATACTATAGTAATTCAAAGGAGGGCATTAAAGGCAAGTGGATCCTACTAATTGCAAAGCAGACCCCATCAAGAAGCCTGTCCATAAACAGCTGGGAACACCTCACAAGGGGTTCCCTTCAGCTGGACCGTGGATGCCCCCATACTCCACATACCTCTCTGCTGTAGCTGGGTCCCGCTGCACACTCCCAATGGTGGTGGTAAGAGCAAACTTTGGAAGACGGCTAGTGAGCACACACAGAAATCTGGCCTGAATCGGTTGGCCAGGGAGACACCACAAACTAGAGCTTTTGCTCCATCTTAGGGAAAACAAAAGAAATGCTGTCAGCACTGTCAGCATGGGGTGTTGCAGGATCGAGAGAAGGCACACGAGCTTAAGAATTCTGCCACATTCCGAGCCAGAAGCCCAGAAGCGTGGAGCAGATGTATCGATAAAAGATCTGACAAAGCCTTAAAATCCCTAGGAGGGCTGATGGAAGGTATTTCTCTTCCACAGAAAGTAAAGACTACAGGAAGTGACTGTCACTTCAAACGCAAAGATGACAATGCAAAACTTAAAGGAGAATGAAAAACCAAGGAAACAATGTACTACCAAAGGATCACAGTACTCTTCTAGTTCCTGGTCCCCAAGTATTGGAGATCTGTAACTTACCTGACAAAAGATTTAAAATAGTTGTTTTAGGGGCACATGGGTGGCTCAGTTGTTTGAACGTCCAACTCTTGATTTCGGCTCAGGTCATGATCTTGCAGTTCGTGAGATCCAGCCCTATGTCAGGCTCTGCGCTGACATGTAGGGCCAGGTTGGGATCCTCTCTCTCTCTCTTTCTCAAAATAAATAAGTATTTAAAAGAAAATAAAATAGTTGTTTTCTTTATTCATTTATTTTTAATATTTATTTATTTTGAGAGAGGGAGGGGGAGAGAGAGAATCCCAAGCAGGCTCTGCACTGTCAACGCAGAGGATCTCTCAAACCCTGAGATCATGACCTGAGCCAATATCAAGAGTTGGATGTTTAACCCACTGAACCACCCAGGCACCCCAAAAACAGTTGTTTTAATGAAGCTCAGGGGCACCTGGGTGGTTCAATGGATTACGCATCCGACTGCAGCTCAGGTCTCACGTCAGCTCAGGTCCAGTTCGGCTCAGGTCATGATCTCACTGCTCCCGACTTCATCCCGCATCAGGTTCTGGGCTGTCAATGCAGAGCCCACTTTGGATCCACTGCCCCCTTCTCTCTCTGCCCCTTTCCCATTTGTGCTCTCTCAAAAATAAATAAACATTTAAGAAAATAAATAAATAAAGAAGTTGAATGAGCTACAAGAAAATACAGAAAGACAATTCAACAAAACCAGAAAAACTATACATGAACAAAATGAGAACTTTTACAAAAATGGAAATTATAAAAAAGATCCAAATAGAAATTCTGGAGCTGAAAAATACAACAAATGAAATGAAAAAAATGCAGTGGATGAAGTAGAAAAAAATAATCTATGAGTTAGAAGACAGGAATGTTGAAATTATGTAGTCTTGAAAACAAAGAGTGAAAAAAAGTGAAGAAATCCCATGTGATCTATCAGATGCAGTAGAAAGAAACAATTTGTGAATTATTGGAAGAGAAGAGAGGGAAAAGGGTCAGAAAGCTAATTTAAAGAAATCATGACTGAGAACTTCCCAAATCTGAGAGATTTATATATCCAAGTTCATGAAACTCATAGGTCACCAAAAAACTCAAATTACAGAGATCTTCTTCAAGACATAATAAAACTGTTAAAAATAAAAGATGAAGAGAGAATCTTAAAAAGCAGTGAGGGAAAAAAAGCTTCTAATTTACAAGAGAGCCACCATAAGGCTATAATCAGATTTGTCAGCCAAAAACTCATCAGGCAAGAGAGAGTGGGATAATATATTCAAAGTGCTGGAAGGAAGGAAGGAAGGAAGGAAGGGAGGGAGGGAGGGAGGGAGGGAGGGAGGGAGGGAGGAAGGAAGGAAGGAAGTAAGGAAAGAAAGAAAGAAAGAAAGAAAGAAAGAAAGAAAGAAAGAAAGAAACTGTCAACACAGAATAGTTGAGCTGGCAAAGTGGTCTTTCAGAAATGAAGGGGAGACACCTTTCCAGACAAAGAAAAGCTGAGGGTTCACCACCACTAGACCTGCCTTCCAAAAATTGCTGAAGGGAGTTCTTCAAGCTGAAATAAAAAGATACTAATTAGGGGCATCTGGGTGGCTCAGTTGATTAAGTGTCTGACTCTTGATCTCATCCCAGGTCACAATCTCATGGTTTGTGGGTTCGAGCCCTGCATCGGGCACTGCACTGACAGCAGGGGACCTGCTTGGCAGGAATTCTCTCTCTCTCTCTCTTTCTGTCCCTCCTCAGCTCGTTCTTTCTCTCCCCCCCTCTCTCTCTTTCTCATAAAAAATAAATAAATAAACTTTAAAAAAAGATACTAATTAGTGATATGAAGACATATGAAAATACACAATATGCTGGCAAAAGTAAGTATATAGTAAATTCAGAACACCTAACACTATGAAATGATGGTGTGTTAACTCTAGGATAGAGGTTAATGGACAAGAGTATTAAAAATGCCTATAGCTACAATAATTTGTTAATAAGTACACAACACAAGAAGATAAATTCTGACACCAAAAGCAAAGGGGGAGAATAAAAGGGTAGAGTACTCACACTGACTGAAGTTGTCACCAGCATAAAACAGACTATAATATCTACATGATATTTTACGTAAGCCTCATGGTAATCACAAAGCAAAAACCTATAGTAGATTCACAAAAGATAAGGAGAATGGAATCAAAGCATACCACTATGGAAAATCACCAATTCACAAAGGCATCAAGAAAGGGAGAAAGAAACAAAGAAACTACAAAACAGCTAGAAAAGAATAAGATGATCTCAGAGTTCAATAATTATTATAAATGTAAGTGGATTACATTTTTCAGTCAAAAGATAGAATGTATTTAGGTAAGTAATAAAAAGAGACGCAACTACAAAAGATCAGGTACAAAAAAGAGCCACCTACCAAAGGATCATTTCAGGGGCACCTGGAGGGCTCAGTAGGTTAAGCATCTGACTGTTGGGTTTAGCTTAGGTCAAGATCTCACAGGTTTTGGTTTGAGCCACACACCGCCCCCCCCCCTCAGGCTCTACACTCTCAGTGCTGAGCCTGCTTGGGATTATCTCTCTCCCTCTCTCTGTACCTCCCCTGCTTACTCCCTCTCTCTCTAAATAAATAGACTCACTTCACCTTTACAGACACACAGAGGCTGAAAGTGAAGAGGCAGAGGGAGGAGACATAGAATCTGAAGAGGTTGCAGGCTCTGAGCTGTCAGTACAGAACCCAACATAGGGCTTGAACCCACAAACTGTGAGATCATGACCTGAGCCAAAGTCAGATGCTTAACCAACTAAGTCACTCAGATGCCGTCCTCAAGGCTCTTTTTTTTTAAATTTTTTTTTTCAATGTTTTATTTATTTTTGATACAGAGAGAGACAGAGCATGAGAGGGGGAGGGGCAGAGAGAGGGAGACACAGAACCAGAAGCAGGCTCCAGGCTCTGAGCTAGCTGTCAGCACAGAGCCTGATGCGGGGCTTGAACCCACGAACGTGGGATCTGACCTGAGCCGAAGCCGGAGGCTTAACTGACTGAGCCACCCAGGCGCCCCCTCATGCTCAAGGCTGTTTTAAGGATGACTTTGGTCTTGGGCTTTTCCTGCTCTCCCACTGCAGGAGGTAAGACCTTCTTTGGCAGTCATCAAAGAGTCCCTCTGGTGTTCAGAAGCAGTTTTCAATTGTCATCTGCCCTCATCTTTGCATTATCCCTTTCTAGGAGATGCGATGGATTGAATTGTTCATCTTGCCCCCTCCCAATTCATATGTGGAAGCCCTAACCTAACGTGATGGTATTTGGAGATGGCGCCTTAGAGAGATGATTAGGTTAGAGGAGATTATGACAGCGGGGCCCTCATGAAAGGACTAGTGCCCTGATCAGAACGAGCTCCCAGTTCCCACTTGCATTCTCTCTCTCTCTCTCTCTCTGAAGTGCTGTGAGAATACATTTCTGTTGTTTTAGCCACTCATGTATGGGATTTTGTTATGGTGGCCCAACCTGACTAAAACAGAGGATAACACAATTTATTAACAATCATCCAATTTCATTGTCCTTGTATTCATTGTTCCCCCATATTTTTCAAATGCTTGAACAATTGTACTGACCAAGGGAGTCCCCTCCAATGGAGCATTCTTCCAAATCACTTGCGTAAATTTTAGCATCTGGGCCACATAACACCTGTGGCAGGGCCTATCTATGACCCAAATGCCACCTAGAATGAGGTCCTCATTGTCAGGGAGACAGTGAGTGTGACTGGGCCTCAAAAATGGATGTCCTCAAATTTCTTCTTGACCACACTCAGTGCCAACTCTGTTGACTCTAGTGGTGAGAATCAACACTAGCATTAGGAGGGCATTGTGGTTTTTGTGGCGAAGAGTATTCGTAATGTTTGTGAAAGATAATAAAGGCTTAGGCTAGGGGTGTCTGACTGGCTCAGTCAGGAGAGCAGGCACCTCGATCTTGGGGTCGTGATTCCGAGCTTCATGTTGGCGATGAGTTTACTTAAAAAAAAATCATGAAAACCAAACCATCGTGTAGATCTGAAACCTGTGAAGGGAAAGGGGAGGAAGCAGATGTGAGTAGGCGGAGCTTCAGACCGAGATGCAGCTCTGTCAGGATCTCACTGATCTAATGGAAAAATCTAGACCAAGGATTATCTATTGGAGAAATCCTGCACTGGGCAGCAATGGCCAGACCATGTTATTGGCTGGAGGCTGCTTTGGAAAAGTGTGATTTGGGCTCTATCTGTGGCAGATCCGGAAGAGCTACCGTTGGAAAATACCAACCAGCTAACTGTACCGCTTGCAGCTGACCAGCAAGTTATTTCATGAAGGGAGATGGTACACTCCCACAGCAGCCACGCTCACCTGTGGTTACTGGAAAGAGAGAGAGAGAGAGACAGAGACAGAGAGACAGGGAGAGGGAGAGACTGGAATGTGTTCTACAGATAAGAAATCACAAAACAATATGTAGAATTCAGTTCTTCAAAATAGAAACCAAAGGAACGACCATTTGGAACCAGCATAAATTCACCAAGAATGAGTTGCACCAGAATAACCAACATCTCCTTTCTTTGATAAACTACATAGAAATATTGCCCGAGAGAGGATAGTTTTGATATTTGGTAGAAAAAATAGCAGATAGTAGTTAAATGGTTTAAATAACACACTGAGCTGCAGACAGGATATAAATAGTGTGCTGTAGGCTTATGTTTTTATTTGCTTTTTTAAACCTTGAAAAGGTGTAGAAAGGCTTTGAGGTGGTACTGAAAAGGAGGGAGAGAGAATATGGTACACAATGGAATAAAAAAAAACAAAAAAGCACAAAGCTCAATAGAATTGCAGAAATAAACAAAGTAAAATCTCATGGAAATTACATACTTTTTACATGGGACCCCCCCATCCCCACAAACAAACAAACAAAAACAACCCTGTCAGAAAGGGTATTTTATTTACATGAAATAGTCAAGTGTGCCCCTGGCACACCTCCAAGGAACTCCTAAAGTTGAGTAACAGCTTGAAAATCCCTGACCTGAACCAGACAGCAAATTCCATTATTTTTTGTAGATCAAACTGTTTGAAATAGTCAGATCAGTTCTGGTTATCACACTTTAAAGCATCTTTGAAAATCTTGGCGCTACAAAAGAATATTGAAAGGATTTGAAAATGTATCAGGTAAAAAACCAGGGAAGGAGATATTTTCCTGGGGAAAAAAATGTGTTCTCAAAACATCTGGAAATATCTGCAGAAGGGACCAGGACTTATTCCATGTGTCTCCACAAGGCAGAACGAGGAAAAAAAAGAGATGGAGAGTGTATGATTAGTTTCCTAGAGCTGTGGTAGCAAACACCCACAAACGGGGTGGTCTGAAACAACAGACATTCATTCTCTCCCAGTTCTGGAGCGGGAAGTCCAGCAGCAGCCAGCAGCAGGATCGAGCTCTCCAAAGGCTCTGGGGAAGAATGCGTCCTTGCCTCCTCCAGCTCCTGGTGAGTCCGCGCAATCCTCGGTCTTCCTTGGCTTGTAGATGGATCACAGCATTGTTCCATGGTGCTTTCCCAAGCGCCTGTGTCTCAGTGTCTTCTCCAATTTGTAAGGCACCACTTATACTGAATTAAGGTCCACCCTACTCCAGTGTGACCTCAACTTAACGAATTACAGCTTCGACAACTCCATTTCCAAATACGGTCACATTTTGAGCTACTGGGAGTTAGGACTTCAACATATATTTTAGGGGGACACACTTTAATCTAGAAAAGATCGTATAAGCAGACTTCAATTAGAAAAAATAACTTTCTAATAATAAGGTTTGTTCAAAAGTGCAGTAATTCTCTGAGTTAATTCCCAACAGTGAAGGTGTCAGGGGTGATCACTGCAAAGATGCTGAGAAATAACTAATTGACTGGTAGGTTATTAGACTAGAAAATATTAAAATTTTCAGCTGTTGGTCAATAGGCAAGGAACTCATGAACGAGGCGAGACTGCGTCACTCTTTCATTAATGTTGCCACATAAAACTTCAGTTCACATCTCCAGTCACTAATTGACTAGGTGAGTTACTGTATTTGGTGCTACGAGGAAGTACAAACACATCCCTTCCCCCAAACCTGCCCCCCTCCTTGTGTTCTGGTGAAAGACATCAGCCTCTGTTCAGTCGTCTAAGTCAAAAATTCGGGGGTCAGGTTAAAGATAAGCATATTGACTTAGAGCATGGATTTTGAAGTCAGACTCAGGATTAAACTCCAGCTCCACCACTTTTAAGCTGTAATTTTGAGCATATGGTTGAATTTGCCCACTTTCTTATACTCCACTTCGGGCCATTATTATCCTTTGCCTTTATTGCTTAAAACCTCCTAATTTTGTTTGAGTTATAACATTCAGTAAAGTATTAGTATTTAAAGTGTGGAATAAAATTTTTTAAAGTTTTGTTTTAGAGAGACAACACATGAGCAAGGAAGAGGGGCAGAGGGAGAAAGAGAATCGTAAGCAAGCTCCATGCTCAGTGCGGAGCCCGACTTGGGGTTCAGTAGACTTGGGGCTCAGTCCTACAACCCTGAGATCATGACCTTAACCAAAGTCAAGAGTTGGAACCTCAGGCAACTAAGCCACCAAGGTGCCCCTGAATTGTGGAATTTAGTGAGTTTTCATATACATATACATCTGGGAAACCAAGATAATCAAGTATCTATCACCTTCAAAAGTTTGTTCCCACAACCCCTTATCTTCAGGCAAACACTTCTGACTTTTGTCACTATAAATTTGCAGTTTACATAAATAAACCATACAGTGTATTTTTTGCATGGGTATTTTCACTCAGCATAATAGACATTTATCAATGTTGTTGGATATATTAACAGTTCATTCCTGTTTTATTGCCGAGTACTCCAATGTATGAATATCTCACATTGGCTATCCAATCACTTACTAATGGACATTTGGGATGTTTCCACTTTGGGTATATTACAAACTTGACACAAATCTTTATACACAAGTCTTTGTGTGGACATATTCTTTTTCTCTTGGGTAAATACCTCGGAGTGAAATGTCTGACTTGTATAGTAGGTACATGTGAAACTTTTTTAAGAAGCTGCCAAACAGTTTTCTAAAGTACTTACACTGTTCTCCATCGCCATCGGTGTTGTAGGAAAGTTCCCATTGCTACACATCCTTGCCAAAACTCGGTATGGTCAGTGCAGTGTCTGTGCGGTGGTATCTTGTGGGTTTAATCTGTATTCCCCTGACTGATATTCAGCAACTTTCCATCTATTTATTTGCCATCTCTGTATTTTCTTCAGTCAAGAATAAAATTCAAGTAAAGAAAAATCACTAAATTTGCCCATTTTTAAATTGGGTTATTTTGCTTCATGTTATTAAATCCTAAGATTAAAAAAAAAACTACATTCAAGTCCTTTATCAGGTTATATATTTTGCAAATACATAACCTTTACAATTTGTCTTTTTAAAAGCCTAAATTTTAAATTTGTTGAGTCCAATTTATCAATTGTTTTTAGTAATTTGTTTCATAGCTAAGAAATCTTTGCCTAATCCAAGATGTTTTCTTGAAATTTTTATAGTTTTACTTGTTAAGTGTATGATTCATTTTGGGCTAACTTTTGTATAGATTTTTATTTTTGTTTCTTTACAAATAACTTTCCAAATGTTCTAGTACCATTTGTTGAATACATTATTCTTTTCCCCCTCTAAGTACCTTGGCCTCTTTTAAACAAGACAAGTTCTGTACTCTCCCTTCTGTTCCACTGATCTATCTTTATGCCAATACTTTATAATAAGCCCAAGTCGTTGTCATCATTTGGTTCTGATAAGGGCTCTTATTTTTCCCCTTTACCGTGTGATCCAGCTCACTCTCCAGAATATAAGCCAAGGTATTTTTCTTAAGTACAAATCTGCATCTATCAGTCCTTGTCACCCAGGAGATAAAACTAAAACTCTATTAATTTGGTCTTCTGCATGTTAGATCTAATTTTATATCGATTTATTTTTACCACTTCCTCATCCACATTCCATGCTGTTAGCACTGTTCTCTCTCCCTGGGCTTTTGCCCTTTCTGGGTGCCTTAGCTCAGGTGCCCTCACCTTCCCACTCCCACCTTTGCCTGGCAAATACTCACCACTTCCCCTGGGATTCTTTCCTGGACTCCCTTAGACAGCTTTAGTCTCCTCTTGATGCTCACTCAACACTCTGTGATTAGCCTATCACACCAACTGTCATACTATTTTAATTACCCATTTGTTTTCTCCACCAGATCATAAGCTCCTTGGGATACAGAAAGCACCTGATATTTGAATGAGCGTAAAGATGAACAAGACTGTTCTTGTTCTTCTGAAGCTCCAAACACAATGCTGTATGCAGAGCAGTAAACTGTACCGGATCCTGCCGCTCCCCACCCCACACCTCCAGGGCTTTCCAGGTCTGTCGTTTCATAGTGTCGTTTCCTAGAGGGGATAACCTTTGTGTATTGGTCACTGTATTGAAATAAATCACATGTTATGGATAATTTGAGACCTAGGAAGAGAATAGTTTCCTCCACAGAACTTTCATTTGATCCTGACCGCCTCCTGAGGACACTGCCAGACACCACACCTCATAGCCCAAGTTCAAAGCTTCACATTCCCTGAACCACTCCCACAAGCAAGTCTGATTCAGAGTTGTTTCCTCAGGTGACCTTTACTCTGGGGATGGAGCTCTGCTGGCTTCTGGCTCTAGTTTTGATGGGTGGGATGTTGGTATAGTAGCTCAGACTCCTCACTTTATTTTCTCAGCCACATTTCCTGTGATATTGCCTACACAGTGACTCAGCCTTCTAATCTCAACAAATGCCCCAAGGACAAAAAGAACTGAGTGCTAGGCTCCGCTCTGTTTAGTGGAAACTGAAAGATCAATTTCAACCTTACTCTCACTCCCAGGCTCTACCATCCTTTGGGCCTTGGCTGCTGCTCCCCGGCCCCTTACTCTGAACCAGGCACACCATCCTCCAGGTGGGCCCTCATACAAACCCTGCCCTAGGGCTTTTGCACTCGCCTAGAACTAACCTAGCCATTAGTTCTTTTTGCAATCAACTCGCTTCTGTGATTATCAAAAACTGTTATTTATCTGCACCTTTTTATCTTGACATTTTTTCTTATTCCGCGGAGAACACAGACTCTGAAGATACATGCTTTGTCTATTTTTTTAAATCCTTTTAAAAAATGTTTACTTATTTTTGAGACAGAGTGTGAGTGGGGGAAGGGCAGAGAGCGAGGGAGCCACAGAATGCTCCAGGCTCCAAGCTATCAGCACAGAGCCCGACGTGGGGTTTGAACCCATGAACCATGAGATCATGACCTGAGCCAAAGTTGGGTGCCCAACCAACTGAGCCACCCAGGCGCCCTTATACACGCTTTGTCTTATCTGCCATCTTCAGCATACGAGGTACTAAGTACTTGCTGAATGTCTGTTTTTAACCTTAATGAGCATTAGGTTTACCTTTATGATCTCAGGTCTCCTCAGATATATTTAGCTTAAAACAAGTACATTATTATTTTTTAATAAAATTTCTTAAATGTCTTATTTTTGAGAGTGCACCTGAGCGTTTGTGCATGTGGGGAAGGGGCAGGGAGCAAGGGGGACAGAGATCAGAAGCAGGTTCTGTGCTGACAGCAGAGAGCCCAATGTAGGGCTCAAACTCACGAACCATTAGATCATGACCTGAGCCAAAGTCGTACACTTAACTGAGCCACCCAGGCACGCTAAAACAATTATATTCTTAATTTGTAAATATATTCAAGGTAACCAATTTACCTCAGACACAGGGCAAAGACATGAGAAAAAAAAATTTAATAAACCAAAGTAAAGCCAGTCAAGAATGGTTAATGGTTTACTGCAAAGCAATTTTTTTCAAACTCTTGAGAGACAGGAAGGATAAGGTGTTCTGTTGTGATACTTCACACAGATGGTAGTTTAGATGTAGGTTTCAAAACTGTTAGCACTTGCATAAGTTTCTTTGGAAAGTCAGCATAAAAATACAACTACAATCAAGTTCATGTGACAAACATTTATTAAAGGCTTACATGATGTGCACTGTGCGCTACATGCAGGGGACATGTGCACCACGGAGACAGCGCCCCTACTGGTAAAGGATCCAGGACAGAGGACTAGTCCGGGGTGGGAAGAGAAGGATGACGGTACTCTTAGAACTACGTCTGAACTGGACCTTTCCGGTAGAAAAGCAGACGAAAAAGTCTGGGGACATGGGCAAACATTAGCAGCGTACGGGCAGTCGTCTTCTGCTACCATTAAGGAACAAGGCGTGTGGAGGGCTGAAGAGAGGCCTGGGAACACAGGACGCAGGCAGGGAAGGGCCAGAATATGGCAAGGGCACTGGGAGAAAGAAGAGATTTGAGATTTTTTAAGGAGAGGCTCAAAAGGACTTAATGATGAAAAATGTCAGAGAGGACCAATAAATAGTGGTTAAGTCTTCATTTGGATAACTAGATTGGATAGGAATGCCAATTATGACTGGAAAGAAAAGAGAAACACTTTCTGGGGTGTGAGCGAGGACAAACATTTTTTTAAAGAGTTTTATTATTATTTTAATTTGAGAGAGAGCATGAGTGGCGGAGAGGAGCAGAGGTAGAAGAATTTTAAGCACACTCTATGCTCAGCTCAGTGCAAAGTCCCAGGGCTCGATCTCACGACCCTAAGATCATGATCTGAGCTGAAGTTTCAAAAGTAGGAAGCTTAACCAACTGACCCACCCAGGCACCCCAGGACATAAAAAATTTTAATGTTAAGTTGGAAAGCTTTTCTGCAGGATATAGCCACCCTTATTAAGTTCTTGCCTGATGAGTTATATTTACCACAATAGGTCCTTGAAGGTCACGTACCTATATGAGAAGATATTTTCTACCTTAGTTTATTTCAACTTTCCTTATTAAAATATTTCCAAGCTCCACTCAACTGGGAAGAGCACACAGGTACTCCCACTTATATATTTTGCCTTAAGCAAACATTAAAAAGAAATCTCATAAGCAATTTAAAAGATTTATTGACAGGAGTTCCCAACAGGATAGATGTTGTAGAACCACTGTGGCCTTGGACCCTATTATCCAAGCACAGAAAACTCTAAGCTGTGTCATTTGACTTCTCTTCAACTCACATTTAATTTTGCTGTATGTTAGTTTGGAAAGTACTAAGGAATAGAGAGAAGACTTCAAAAGACTCACTTATCCACAGTGGTTTAAACCATCTAAGAGAGGGAGAAATTATTTTAAGGATTATAATAAAGGGAGGAATGTCATCAAAGTACAAAGAAAGATGGATCTTGCCTGTATGTAACCAGCTACTCGTCTGTTATTGAAGGATGCAGAAACAGCATGTTGAGATAAGGCAAGTTTATGCCGTAGGGAGGAGTAAGGTGATCCTGGGGCAGGCAGATCCCCCCGGAATAGAAAACTTAGAATGTCTGCAGAGCACTCTTCCTGCCACGAATAACTGAGATTCGGAGAGAGATCCCGATTCTTCTGCTTCTCCTCTGCTCTTCCCACAGCTTCGGGCGTCACTCATCTACATTTAAGTTAGCTGATCTGTGTGTATATTCAAGGAAAGTATTCCAAAGTTCTCTACAGTATGTCCTTATTAATCTAATACAACTTAAAGTTCAGCAACACGAGACTCATGGTGGAACTCTAAGCAAGTGCCTGGGTCTCAATTTCCACCTTTTCTGAAGATGCCCGTCTTTTAATCAGGACTTCTTCAACTAAAGCATGAAGAACCACTAAAATACACTAGGCTACACTGCTAAGTAAACATGACCCATTAAATAAACAAGTGGCATTAGTGACTATCTTCATTCTGTTGCACCTATTTTTGGAAATGGACATGTCACTGTTTCCACAAACCTTTGAAGATCACGGTCCTTTGTAATGAGAAATTAGTACATAAGTAAATTTTTACATTATTACAAACTACAAAGAGAATGAATTACCCAATTTAATATTCGAGTCTACATAAAAAAATCAATGACAACTGCTTTATTATTAAAAGTTACTGAATTCCATAAAGCACACAATGTAATTTATATTCAACTAACAAAAGTTTGGTACATGTATTTAAAAATATATAATATATAGATTTATGTCTTAACATTTATATTCTATTCAAAAAGCAGCAGCTTTACATATTTTACAACTTGAATTTATAAAATATATACATCCACCCTCCATCCACAAATCCTCAAGCATGAGCTTCCATTCCTATTAATAAAATGCACAATCTGTATTTCTGAATATTGAGAAAAATGGTACCAACTAAAAAACAACAAATCCATTTTAACTTGAACATGGACTTAATTCTTGGCTACCCGATAACTGACATGATAATCTATTCAATTAATGATTTTACACCAAGGCTGACAATCAATTTGCATTTATGTAAATAACCTATGGTTAATTATTAAGAGACTTGCATTTATATTCATGGTATCTGATATTCTACCACACTCCTTGTTAGTCTTGTTTCAGGCTTTAGAATTAGAGAGGTGGGATTATTCAATCTTCCCATTTACCCGGAAATTTGACAAGTGAGGTCACACCAAGCCAAAGCCAAAACCCAGCACCATGCTTTGCCTTTGGGAAAACTGCTTAGAATTACTGCAGAAGCAAACTTTTCACAAAACCCTGACAAAGTATGCACCAAGAAATAGAACAAGAACCGTTTCTCTTTTTCCCTGTCAACTGCACTCAACTCGCACAACTACAGTTCATCAGGTAAAACACAGCAGCTGCTAGTCAGGCATTCCTTCCACATATTCAAAATGTCTTCAGATGTTATATTGTTTTATAATTTTTTTTCATAAAACAGTCATATAACCATTCTGGAAATTCATCCTCAATTATCAGTCCCAATAACTTTGAGAATTAAAGTCACAAAGAACTCAATCATCAGGTCCACAGTCAGAACCAGAACTTCAACTTGAAGGATAAAGATTTAAGTCTGAAGTACATGTTTAGACTCCACGGGCCTCGAATGATAATGATGCATACAAGCCTGTCGTTAATGCAGTTTATGCTGAGAAAACAAAAGACTCCCACAAATTATTAAAAAAAAAAAGTTCCAAATCTCAAAATGGCTTAAAAACTTAAATGAAAAAAACACTTTTACAAAAACAATTAATTCAATTCATTTGGACAATAATTAGGCTTTGGGGAGAGTCATCATCCAAAAAGTAAACAAAGCTTCCTTAATATTAGTATTTCAGAACTAAATTACAATTATCATTTATCAAATAGCCAATTATTCAACAAAGCCACCTACTGTTGAACCAAAATAAATTATCAGAAATTCTACATATTTTATTTGTAGGAAGGAGTCTTCTTATGTAAGAAAATTTTCTGATGTAATTTCAATTATCTTCCTTCTCTGGATTCCCTAAACTCAAGGAAAGGAAAGAGGAATGAAGGACGGGAGAGGAGAGGAAGATTTAGGAGAACTGAAGACTGACATACTGGACACCTGTGAGAAGACAGGAAGAAAGAAAAATGAGAGAGATAAAAGCAAAAGATGGCAAAGAGGACCAGGGCCACGCGGTGCAGAGGGAAAGCCACCTTCACAGATCTCCATCATGTAAAGGCATCAGCATAGCAGAGTCGTGCAGTAGCTGATTTGGGGACAGTGAATCCTCAGAAAAGATCTGGGTAAGCCTCAGTTCATTTTGAAAACCAATTTATATACACAATAATCCTACACATTCAGCTAAAATATGTACAAAAAAACTAAATAAAAGTAAGATCAAGAAATATAAGCAGCAGTAACCATAAAGGCTTAGAACTAGTGACACTGATTTCTTTATTTAAAAAAATTTTTGAACACACAGTACCTCCTCTTCTCTTCTATTTTTCGGAAGAAGTTTTAACAAGTTTTAAATATCTCAATTCTCAAAAACAATAGGCTTTTTAAAAAATAAGACTTGATTACCAGAAACAAGTAAAATATGTGGTTACATACCATTTTCATATCACTACTCATTTCCATTATTTGTCAATTCATCTTTGATGCAATCTGGAAATAATTAAGCAGTCACTAGATACCTGTTTTAAAAATCTGAAGAAATTATTATTCACCACAGGAATCTAATGATAGGTATTTGCATATATTTAAAATTTCAGAAGGGAAAAAGTAATAAACTATTCTAGTCATTTTATACCAAATATTTATGTACCTAGTCAAAACAATAAGGATTAAGATCTTTCTCCAGATGAACCGTATATAAAAGGTATTTTTTAGCATTTTCTGTTGGGGCTTAAAAAAATGCTCTATTTCCCTGCTAGCTAAAAGGAGGAATTCATACACTACAAGTCAGTCCTTTAGAGGTGAATATTAAATTCCTTAAGAGAACAGCCATAAAATTTATTTTAAAAAATTTATCTTAAAAAACTGAAAACCATTTCTCTCTTTAAAATCTATGGCATTAATACCTACTTGACATAATATTTTTTTGAAAGGGCACCAAGTTCATGATATAAACATGCAAAATAAGGAAATGAATGTATCACTGTCTTAACAGAATTTGGCAAACTAGAAGAATGGCCTTAAAATAAATAAATAAATAAATAAATAGAGAGTACATATTGTCTAAATATGAAAGTATAATTCTGTAGGCCTATGTAGCAGACAGTGCCCCATAGAGCGAGGAAGAGGGAAGTAGCATATTCCTATGTACATTTTCTTGGTATTCTTGTTGTCATTCAACAACACATTACAGAGAAATATTGTTTATTATTACAAAGTCATTAAATGCTCTCTCTAGAGCAATGACTTAAGTAAACATCTTATGTCTTTTAATAATGTAACTTACATTTAAAATCAACTTAATTAAATCTAAGTGCAAAGGAGTTTCCAAATACTTCCTAAGTTCAAGGGAGTAATGTAACAAATAAGGTGTTATCTTATTGCAAAATTTGAATGGTTGGTATTTCTATATTTTAGGATATTTCATCTTCTCTTTAAATCGTAAAATGTACTGAAATTATTTGGTTTCCTTTACTTTCCTCTGCTTCATTTTAATTTATTTTATGGTATCTCTATGTAGAGAGAGAGGTATGTTAAAATACTGCTATTTTTATTTTTAAAAACTCAACTGAGGCTATATATGACCTATTAATCTACAGGATAGCATTGTTAATCTTTGATGTGGTATATTAATTCCTTTGGTGAATAAATGCCACAGGTCATTTGTTTATAAAATAATTTTAGTAAGAGGACCAGCATTATGGAGAAAGATTCCCCCACCCCCACCAAGGATCAAGTCAATCAGTAGTTTAGAGCAGTTGTGTAAAATATGAAAAATATATAATTTGCCACTGCAATTTTCATATTAAAAAGCAGTTAAAAATAAAAACTAAGAGTAGCTGAAAGCATTCCAAAAAACATTTTTTGTCTTGGTTAAACAGGGCAACTAATAAGACTGATAGAGACTATGGTGAGAACTTAGGTGTTATCTAGTAAAGAAAGAACAAAAATGCGTTAAATTTCAAAAAGTGGTAGTTGCTAACTATAGTATAAACAGTGTCCAAAATTTGGTGGCTGGCCATAGTTTTAATTTGTTTTCAAGTTATTTCTACAGCAGACATATATTTGAAGTCTACCCACCCCTGAGTTCAGCAATTATACTTTTAGAGTGTAAAATTATATGCCCTTAATTAACATGTACAAAGCTACAAAATGTCATCTATACAGAGATTAAAAACAATTTTGAAAATACTCCTTGCCAATTATTGATTGGATGGTTTTGCTGGGGTACATACTTCAAACCTTTCAGCCCATTGGCTTTTATTTTTAAGCTCAAATCGATTCATATATTCATTCACTGCAGGATATGTCAAAAAGAGTGCAACAACAGGCATTAGTAAAAATAACATTGTAGTAGAAACAGATTTTTGCATATGTGAAAAGGTAATTTATAAAATACATAATCGCTTTTTAAAAAGAGAACCTAGTTGCAGTATCATTAACTTACATGGTACTGAGAATTGGACGTTCCAACAATATTTTCTATAGAAAAACTTTATCTAGCTATAAGCAAAGTCTTTTAAACAACAAGAAAACAAAACAAATCCCTCCAGGAAAAACTGTATGGTTGTGTGAGACAAATAAGCAAACATACCATTCTATAGTGTACTTTTGCCTAAATTTTAAAATAAAAATGTCCACACTCTTTTGTTAAAACATTAAGCCTCTGTCAAAAATGTATTTCTTATTTTAGGGTACAGGATTAAAGGACAAAAAATGATACTTACAAATAAAGAAAATTTACAGGAAAAAAACATGACAAAAGTTTTCCAATTGAAGTGTTGTAACATTCAAACTTGACTTAAAACATAACAAAAGAAACAAAATTGCAAACAAAAACTGTTTATGGATTTTCCAAACATAAATAAATGAAATAGTGTTTAGGCAGTAGGGCTCATGCTGATGGCTAGCAGGAAGTAACAGAGTGTAATCTACTTGGAAAAACTATTAATGTACAAATAAGCCCAAATTATGGACTGCAGCAGTTGAATCACCACTGCCATTTTTCTTACTTCCAAAATAAAGCCTTGATTAAATCATTCATACCCTATATTACTTATACCTTTACTTCAGAGATTGAGGAACTATATACAACAAATG
>PISW01012279.1:0-33811 GCA_004023785.1 Mungos mungo | reverse complement strand
GTGCCAGGATCAGGCCCCTTGCTGCCCGGCCCCGCGGCTCTGCCCCTCGGTCGGCCCCTGGTGCACAGGCACGCTGTCGGGCACGCTAAGTCCTTTCACTTAGGTCAGTTCCTTGAGTCCTCTTGAGATTAACCTCAAGAGGTAGACTTTGTCTCGACTCCCTTTTGTGAACAAGGAGGGAGGCCCAGAGAGGCACAGTGACTTGGTTGAGGTCACACAGCTTGAGGCTGCCGAGCTGGGTTCAGGCCCCAGGTATCTGGCATCCAAGTGGAATGCAAACCTGACCTTCAGGCCCCCACTTCGTAGTCCGTGACCATGGCCACACCTCCCCCCCTGCCCCCCACTCTGCCCACTGGAGGAGCAGAGGCCGGCGGAAGCCTGGGGTCCAGCTTCCAGGGCACGGTGTCCATGGTGCTCAGTGACCTCCAGGGTCTGGCGAGGTCCTGAGTTGACGGAGAATGACCCGTGTCTGGGACCTGCGTTTTCTGGCCATCAAAGTTGCTGGGGAGGGGACCGCATCCCCTCCCCAGAGGGTTGGGTTTCTCCGTGAGGGTCTACCCACCCCCCGCTGTTCTCGAAAGAGGAGGACACGCAGGTGAGCCTGGGGTCAGCGCCCCCCCCACCCCCGTGCCTGCGTGACCCGCCCCCAGCCTGGCCGTGGGCGCAGGGGCTCTGGTGGGGGCCCTCTGGTCCCAAGCACAGGCCCTCACCCGAGAGAAGGGTGCTCTCCCGAGCTCACACCTGCCTAGGTATCATCTCTTGCGAGCCAGCCCCGTGTGGCTGGAGTGCGGGGGCGGCTGGCACGGCCCAGCCCCCGGGGACCAAGGCTTTGGGACGCACGTTCGGTCCTGCGCCCTCTCCGGGCTACTTCCGGGAGCGGGCGGGCGCTGGGCCCCCTCTTCTCACCTGCCGCCCCCCGTAGGAAGTACATGTTCTGGCTGGTTGTATTCTTGGGCCGTCTACGATTGCGCCCCCCCACCACCCCCAGGGACCCTCCCGCTGACAACTGTGCTGTTCCTGGAGCCTGCCCCTCCCAGGTGTCCGTCTAGGGGCCTGGAAGTCCATTTGCTTTTCCCTGCACGGACCCGTGGCCCCTGCCACCTGCAGGGCCACTGGCCTTGATTTACTCCCCAGAAGGCGCTTGTGGCGAGGGGGCGGGGCCGGGCAGGTGCCCCTGGAGGCGCGGATGTTAATGGGAAACTTACTTATGGCTCTGCTCGCCTGCCTGAGAGGGAGGCCACCGGTGGGGGACGGTTCAGCCTCCTCGTCGACACTTAGGACCTGAGAGACCGGGGGCTCGTGGGAAGGTGGCTGTGTCCTCCCCCGTGGCATCTGGGGTCACCCTGGCGGGCACTGGGAGGCAGGGGTTCCCAGCCTCGGTGGGTGAGATCCACAGTTTTCCTGGGGCCTGCGGGTGGCCGTGCCCCTCCCCGCCCCCACGTCTCCCGCAAGTGCCGATGGCACCTGTGCACGCAGCCACCAGCCAGGATCGCCGGGGGGCAGCCGGGAGGTGCCCGCCTGGGGTCGGATCCTGGGTCTGTGCTGCCCAGCACGGGGCCGGAGCGAGCCAGCGTCGTTGGGGAGGGGATGCGTGTGTGGCTGCTGGAAACCCCCTCCCGGAGTAGCCGGGGGCCTGTCCTCTTATTACCGCCGCGCGGCCCCTTCCCTTCCTGCTGGTCCCCCTGTCCTGAGGATGCAGCCGTGCCTCGCGGTCCCCGCGCCCCCCTCGGGACGCTGGTGGGTCTCCTGGGCTGTGGGATCCTGCTGTCACGTCACTGGGGTCCCAGGGACACTTGAGGCTCTGACTCCACATCCGGGGGGGCGGGGGGCCCTGCTCTCTCCCCAGCGTCGCTCTGTCCTGCTTTGCCTGTCCTGCCGCGGCCGCCGGTCTGCTCCGCCCCCTCCCTGCATGCTGCTTGCTGGCGCCGGACCCCCCGGGCCCCCGGGCCCCCGCCCCTGCTCTGGTGCTGGGCGCTCCTGCTCTCTGGGTGACTTGGTTCTTCTTTTCCTGTTTCAGGCATGAGCCATGAGCCCAAGTCCCCTTCACTAGGGATGCTTTCCACCGCGACCAGGACCACCGCCACCGTCAACCCCCTCACCCCCTCGCCGCTCAATGGCGCCCTGGTGCCCAGCGGCAGCCCCGCCACCAGCAGCGCGCTGTCGGCCCAGGCCGCCCCGTCGTCCAGCTTTGCCGCCGCGCTGCGCAAGCTCGCCAAACAGGCGGAGGAGCCCAGAGGTAAGAGGCGCGCAGCCCCCTCCCCCGCCGGGCGCGCAGCAGGTGCAGCGGGGGCAGCAGCTGTCCCCGCAGGTGGCTCTGGGGCAGGGGGCTCGCCCGCGCTGGCGGCCGCTCGGGTGTCTCCTGCTGCTGCTCCGTTCCGGGGACTTGGGGGGGGGTGCAGCGCCATTGCAGACACCCCCCCCCCCCGGCCGGCACTCCCCCCGCCTTGGCGCCTCTTCTTCACTTCTGCATCCTCCCTCGGTCCCGCCTGGGCTCCCAGAGCCGCCGTGGGGGTGCCCGGCAGTGGGGACGGGGGTTGTGCTGGGCCCCCTCCCTGGGAGCCTGTGGTTCCCAGGCAGCCCAGCGGCTCACCCGCCCCAGACCTGGCAGGGAACGCCATCTCTGGAAACCCGCTTGGGCTCGGAGTCGGGGTGGGAGAGGATCTCTGGGACAGCTCCCCCCAGCCCCACCGTTACTGCCTAACGCCCTGAGGCAAGGCACGGCGTGGATGGTGTCCCCGAGGTTTGGAGCGCTGGCTCCTGGTGTCTCTTGGGTGGTGATGTGCTGTGTGGCTTTGGGGAAACGCCGGCCGTCTCTGAGCTTTGATCTTCACACCGCGAGGCTCTCTGTGCCCCTGGCTTTGCGTGCTCCTGGGGGTGATCTCCCCGTTGTCCGCGTTCGTCCTGGTCAGGGGCTGCTCGTTGCACAGTTGGGGTAGGAGGCGGTCTGGGGTGGGCGCCGCGGGGACCCAGGCACCCTCGGGACATGCTGCTCAGGGGTGGGGCTGACCTCTGGGTGTCTGTGCCCCCTGCCTGTCTTGTCCCAGAGATCCAGGTCTTGGTGTCCCAGGGCCCTGGCATGAGTAGGAAGCATGTCTGTTTTCAGAGGCTCCGGGGCCGCAGCTCGGCGGGCGGGACAGGTCCTGAGTCCTGAGTCTCCCTCCTTCCAGTCGTGGGGCGCAGGTCGTGGGGCGGAGGAGGAGGACGTGTGAGGGGCTAAGCTCAGGACCGACGGGGCGGGCGCGGGCCAGGACAGTGGTCACCGGGGCCTGGGGGCCTGGTTGCGTGTCCGCCTGCTGCTCCGTCCACCTGGGCCGCATGTGGCCGCTGGGCCGCGCACGCCCCTCCTCACCCTGCGCGCACGCCTCCCGAGCCCTGCATGCCCAGCAGGGCGCCCCTGGCCACGTCGCAGGGACGGGCTGCGGGGGCCTTGCTGTCCCTGCCACGCAGCTGGCGAGCAGGTGTCGCAGATGGCGGCAGGCTCCCCTCACGGTGAAGCCCCCCTGGCGGGATCCGGGTCACCCCCAGGGGTCCCGCCTGGCCCACGGGCTCGTCCTGGGGTGCCACCTCCCATCTCCAGGGGCCGTGGCCACGGAATGGCACACTTCCTCCTTGCGGAGGCCAGCGGAGGGACGGAGGCTCACTGGAGGGCCACGGGCACAAGGCGGGGGTCAGCCTCCGTGGCCCGGGTCTCCTTCCCGCTGCCCCCGAGCGGCCCCAGCGCCTGGCTGGAAGCGTGGGCCTGGGGCTCCCGGGGCTCCTGGCCGGGAACAAAGTGGCAGAGGCCGGCCGGTGACAGCAGGGCGCCGCTCCCACAGCCCTGACCTGGGCATTCCGCACGCCTGCCGCCCTGGGAGGAGTGCCCGCGGCGGAGAGCCGGGTGAGCGAGGACGGGGAGCCGCCCCGCGGGCCACTCAGAGGGGAGGGGCTGGGTGTGGGGGGCGTGGCCTCCGAGGACCCTGGAGCTGGTCTGAGCCGTGTGCCCAGGTGCTGCTGTGTGGACGCCGGGTCCCTCGTCACGCCGTGTCCTAGGACCGCAGGCTTTCTGGCGGCCACGAGCAAAGTCTGAGCCTGAAGCCCGGGCAGTGAGCTCGGCTTTTGAGTCTCTATCTGACCCGCCACCCCCCACCCCCCACCCCCCAGCCAGGCCAGGGTTCAAGAACTGAGGAGGTGCTGTCACTTGCGAACGTCCCTGGGCCACACCCCGCGTGTCTCAGTCACCCCGGCCACGACGGCTCCGTCTCCCCCATCGGCAGAAGTGGCTCACAGCCATTGTACGGCCATTGCCCATTGTACAGATGGGAAAGCTGAGGTCAGGTCAGGAGCCCCAGGCACACAGCTGCTGAGGACGTGCCGTGCCCCTTGCTGCCGCCGCTTAGGCCTGTGTGGGTGGGAGTTAGGGCCACAAGCCTGGGGGGGGGCAGTCCCCTCGCCCCCAGACCCACCTCACAGGTGCAGGGAGCGCTCGGCAGTCTGTTCCTGAGGCCGGGGCGGCTGGAACCCCGTGTGGGCTGTCAGCTTCCGGGAGCCTGGGGGCCGTGGGGGCACAAGTGGGGGGCCCGGGGAGGGGCAGGACGCTTCTTGTCTAAGGTGTGACTCATTCGGTGCCGTGAAAGTCCCTTCCCCCGGTTCTCAGTGTGATCAGAGTCGTGCGGCTGCATACCGCATCCCAGGCCACACCACTGCCCCAGCGCAGCCACTCAACCCAGCAGCGGGCACTGTCCCCCCCGCGCCCCTCCGGCCGGGGTTGGGGGACGCAGAGCAGGAGCGGCCGGCTTCCCGCACTCCACCCCATGGTCCAGGCCGTCCCCGCGCCCCAAGCCAGCATTTCGCTCCTCTTCATGGCTGAACGACCTTGTGGCTGGCTGGCACTGTCCGCCTGTCACTGGCCCTGCGAGGCTGTCCCCTCCCTCAGCGCGGCGGGGTTGGGGCCGGCCCCCCGCCGTGTCCTCGGCCCCACTCGGGTCTCCGCCCTCTGCCCACGTGGTCGGTGGACAAGGCTGGGGGTTTGGAAGGCGTGGACGTCACAGCCCCCCGCCCCTCTCCCCGAGCTCCGGTCTCTGCGGGTCCCCACGCCCGGGACGGTGTAGCTGCCCCCACGGTGCCAGGGCCCACGGTGCCAGCCCCGGGCAGCCCGGTGCATTCCCAGCGCGCCTTGACCCCAGCCCCCCGCCCCCACCCCGCCGTGGAGCGTCCCCTTATTTCCAGCCGTGGCCCCAGCTCTCCCCTTCGTGTCTGGGGCCAGTGTCTTGTGTCACGTCCGTCCCCGGGTGCAGTGCAGACGTCCAGTCAGAGGCGGTAATCCGGAGCTGTCC
The DNA here is from genome assembly GCA_004023785.1 of Mungos mungo. Classification (NCBI taxonomy): domain Eukaryota; kingdom Metazoa; phylum Chordata; class Mammalia; order Carnivora; family Herpestidae; genus Mungos; species Mungos mungo. The sequence goes on along the minus strand of PISW01012279.1, from coordinate 28,499 downwards.
TGAGAGAGGGCGGAGGAGAGATTGGGGGGGGCTTCCGTCTGTCCGGAGGCTCTGAGGCGCCTTCTCTTCCTGGCAGCCAGCTGCCCAGGGGGCCACGGTGCCCGTCGCTCCCGAAGGCTGTGGGCGGGGCCCAGGGCCTGGACCCGCCCGACCCTCTGGTTCCTGTCCTCGCTGTGTGACGTGGGCGCCTCGCTTTGCCTCTCTGAGCCTGTCTCTTCTCAGGGCTCATCCTCAGATTTTGGTTTAGGAAGAACATTCCAGTGCCTGGTGTGGCAGCTGTGTGTCCCAGGTGGGACCCTACCCCTGACCCCCACCCTCCCGACCACTGCCATGGGCTCCTCCGGCCCCGCCTCCCCGCTTTGGGACAAAGGGGCGCCCAGCCCAAAAAGTAATCTGACTGAGCCCCACTGTCCCCGAGCCTGACCGCGGCTGCCAGGCGGTGGCTCTGACCAGCTGCCCTGCAATGCGTCCGCCCCTCAGTGACACACAAGACCCCGGGGGCTGTGCGCCTCCCCCCCTGCCCCGGGATCACCTCGGGTCGGTCCTGCCTTGGATTCACCTCTGTCCCTGCGTGCCCTGCCCACCCTCCCTGCCTCCCACGCTGCCCATGTCCATGCCCCCGTCGAGGGCAGCTTTTCCTCGGGCAGCCCAGGGGCCCCGGCGAGGCAGAGGGAGCAGGGTGGGCTCGGGGGCCGCCGGGGGCCGTCCAGGCCCAGCGGGGCATATCGGGCCCGTGGTGTTGCTGCTCTGGGCTCCATCGGGGGGGGGGGCCAGGCGTCTGTCTGCCCGGAGCAGGGGGCACCGGCGGTGACGGGCTTGAATTTCCCACTCTCCACGCCCAGAGCCCCCAGTGCGGCGCCCCCGCCCCGCAGCTTGCTCCTGCCCCGTTCCGTGGCTGCCATGTCTTGTCGCTGGCTCTGCAGACGGTCTAGTGGCCGTCGGGCCTGGAGCTGCTGGAGCCGGGGTCCTGTCCCCGAGCCCCAGGGCCCTTGCTGAGCCTTGACTCTGCCCAGTCGAGTGAGGGCGGGACTTCCCCGCTGACACCGGGAGTCTGTGTGTGTGGCGGCAGGATGCATGCTCCCAAGGTGGCGTTTCCCCGCGGGATCCGCGGGCACAGGTGTGCGGTCTCAGGGCAGGGGCGTCCCCTCTGTCGGTGGGGCCCTGGGGATCATGGAGGCAGGTGCGCAAGGGCGGTGGGAGCTGGGGGAGAGCGAGGCTGGGGGGGTGGCAGGCGTGCCCCGGACACGGGGAGGTGGGGGGAAAGGGGCTAGGTGGGCAAGACGGGCATCCAGAACAGTGGGGCAGCGGGCAGCGCCCGGCCCTGGGGTGTTTGTTGCAGCGGGCCTCTCCCAGCTGTGGGGACCCCCACCCCGTCCCCTCTCCAGATCCCCCTCTGCCCCCGGGCTCCTAGCCCCCTCCCCTCTGTGCGCCCTGTCCCGGCAGCGTTGCCCCCAGCCCCGTCCCGCTCAGCAACGACGGGCCCCTGGAATTGTGTTTCCTGAGGAAGACCCCCGCCCTCGGCCTTTGCTGGTTGGGGTTTCCCTGACCGTCCCCGGATGGTAATTGGGCCCACGGACGTGCTGATGGCCGGTGGCCGGGAGGTGGGACAAGGGCTCTGATGTCCCTCACGGAGGACATGCAGGCGGCGGAGCCCCCCTCCTGGAAGCTGGTGCACGGCGGCCCTGACTCGGCCCGAGTCCGCCGGTGGTTGGAGCACCTGACCTGGGCTGGGCGCGGGCAGCCCCGTGGGCCGTCCCTGCCTCCGTGCGCGACACCGTATGCGGCCTCTGTGACCCGCCTGCTTCGATTCCCAGAGGCGGGGGCCTCTGTCCCTGCCCTGCGAGGGGGGCTGTACTGATGGCCAGTGTCCTTTCTGGATCCAAAGGCTGTGTGCCGGCCAGGCCTGGGTCCCCAAGTCCTGGCTGGAGAGGGCCGTGGCTGCGGAGAGGGCGGGCAGAGGGCAGCCCTCGGAGCTCCCAATCACACGCCGGGCGGGTCTCCCCGGGGACCACCTGGGCTTGGCCTGGGGTGGGGACAGACTCCAGGAGAGAGAGGGTAAGGTGCCGGCGAGCCAGGGACAGGCAGGGTCCTCGTGGCCTGCGCCCCAGCATGGTTGTGGCCGTGGGTCCCAGGCCAGCGCCTGGTTGAAGCTGGTGAAGCCCCACCGAGCTCGGGGGCCGGTGACGGGGTGGCCGTCTCGGGAAGACGTCCTGCGGCCCCTTTACTCAGGAGGCCACGCTCCTGCCCTGTCACCAGGTGCTCTGTGTGCCCTCGTGATTTTGTGGTTCCGTCTCCAGGTCCCACCCCCCTCTGCTCCGCGTCGGGGTCTCAGCTGTTAATTACACGTGCCCGGCGGCCCCGGCGCTAATCCTCCGAGTCAGCCGGCAGCGGTGACGTCCTGTCGTCCCCGAGCCGCACGCGCCCACGGACTGGATCCCGCCTCCGGTTAATGAGGGCGGTCACGGCCTCCTGCCGCAGCGCGAGCGCGGTCGGGATGGCCGCTCGCTAATTGTGGGTGCGTGGTCGGGGATCGATGGCCTGCTCCCGGCTGGCGCGTGACGCCCGGCCCCCCTCCCCCCTCCCCCCGGGGGATTAGGCTGCTAATTGTCGCTGGCCTCCGGGTCCAAGTGCACCTGGGCCCCCCAGCCCCCCGCCCCTCCCGCCTTGGCGATTAGAAATGAGGTTAATCCAGGGAGGCGAGCTAATGGCCTGAGGTGGGGCCTCCTCGGAGGAGGGTGGTCTGAGGGAGGAGGGCGGCCCAGCAGCCCAAGCCTGGTGCTTGCAGGGAGGGGGAGGAGGGAGGGCCTGGCCTTTGACCCCAGCTTTTCCTCCAGGCTGTCGGTGACTCGGGCTTGACTTGGGCTTGACCCCAGGTCCTCCTGGCCCGTGTGAGTTTTCCTTCCTGGTTTGGGTCCAGAGCACAAATGTGCACCCTCCCCGCCCCCCACGAGCTGTGAGAGCAGGAGACACAGCAGCCTCACGGAGCCCAGGGGTGGGCACAGGCAGACGAGAGGGGTCTCTGGGTACGGGAGAGCGGGAGTCGCCAGAGGAAGGAGTGGGGTCCTGACTGACCCCGCAGTGTGGACGACCGGTAAAAAACAAGCCAGCGGGGAAGGTCCGCACCGCGTGATGGTAGTGGGAACTACCCAGAATCCCAGTAGGGACGCCTTTGCGGACAGGGATTAGGGGCCGGGGTCTGAAGGGTCCAGGGTTCCTCTTTGGGGGGGTGGCTGCACGGCCGTGAATGCGCCGAGAACTGAGGGATTGTGCACTTGAGATGGGGGTGCGGGGCGGGGGGGGCCTGTGCTGTGGGAATTATGTCCGTAAAGCTGTTCCTGCCCCGGGCGCCTGGGCGGCTCAGCCAGCCGAGCGTCTGACTCGTGATTTCTGCTCAGGTCCTGATCCCGGGGTCATGGACAGAGCCCTGCGTCTCTCCCTCTCTCCCTGCCCCTCCCCGGCCCACTCATGTGTGCTCGCTCTTTCTCTCTCATTTAAATAAAAAAAAAGAAGAAAGAAACCCAAGGGGCGCCTGGGTGGTTCAGTCGGTTGAGCGTCCATGTGACTCCTGATTTCAGCTCAGGTGGTGATGTTACAGTGTGTGAGATGGAGACGCGCGTTGGGTGCTAGAGCCGCTTGGGGTTCTCAGGGATTCTCATTCTCCCCCGCCCCCCTCCCCCCCCTCCCCTGCTCTCTTTCACGTGCACCTTCTGTCTCTAAATAAGTAAACTTTAAAAATAAAGTGAACAAAAGTTGAAAACCCAGACGACCTGAGCGTCCAGTGACCCTGCCCCCGCTGTGGGGAGGACCGTCCGGATTCCGGGTGGTGATGGGGGGACCCCCACATGGCTCAGGGTCTGGCTGCCTCCCGCCCCCACCGTGTTCTCCTGCGCCGGCAGGCGGCCGTCGGAGGGGCTCCCCGCGCTTTGCTGGGTGCGCACCCCGGGGCCTTAGGAAGACGCGGCTGGTTTCCCGCAGACGCATGACCCAGGCTGAGGGTCCGGGACTAACCGCCCAGCTCGCTCGCGCTCTCTCTCTCTCTCTCTCTCTCTCTCTCTAGCAGAAGGCCTGTCTGAACCCTTCGGAGGGTCAGTGTGTGCCCCTTGCCCGTCCAGTGGGGGGGACGTCACACGCAGCCCCAGCCACAGTTCTTGCTTTCAGATGCAGGTGTCTGTCGGGGGTCCACGTCGGGGGTCTGTGATGGTGGCTTGGGCGGTGTGAGCCGGCCTCTGTGGACCCGGTGTTGGGTGGGCCCCTGGGGGGGGATCTCCTTCTTCCTCAGGGTGCAGGGTGTGTGTATGTGCAGCAAACTTTGTTGAGCCTGGTTGGGGGTCTTGGGGACCCCCAGACCGTGCCTGAGTCCCAGGGAGGTCGAGGCTGCTGCTGGCAGGGGTGCGGGATGCACTTGAACCTGGCTACCGTCCAGCTCACGCTCTGCCCCTCCCCGGGGGAGCGGCTGGCCAGCTTGTCTGTGCCCCCTGGCTTTCTCCCTTGGGGCCCCAGAGTGCTCCCAGGCCCTGCCCACCCCACCTCCGGGCCCCCCACTTCCCGGCTCCTCCCACTCCATCCCTCCTCCCAGGGCACATCGGGTGGATGTGGTGCTGGGATACGGGATTCTTTTTTGGGGTGACATCAGTGACCCGGAGTTAGCAGCGGTGGTCGCACAGTCCGGCGAATGTGCTAGAAGCCACCAACCTCTATGCTTTCAGTGGTGAATTAGGTCTCGATTTTTAAAACTTGAAAACAGGCTGCAGTTGATATTTAAGAAATGAAAGGATAAGCGTCCCTACCTTATGCCCTCCCCTCCGCCGTCCACCCCTGACGGGGTCTTTGCTGGCCACCAGGGTTTTTCCTGCAGCGCCTCTACCTTCAAGCAGAGAGCTGGGGGGGCCCTGGCTCCCGCCTCATGGAAGGAGGTCCAGTCTGGCAGGCGTGTTGACCAGGTCCCCCTGCCCCGGGGTGCGAGAGGCAGCCCCCGACGGCACACATCCTGCCTGCATGATGTGGGACGTGGGCCCGTGGCCGCGGCCCCCCCCCCCCCCCCCCCCCCCCCCCGTCTACACTGGGGCCACGTCTGCCCTGCTGGGGCTTGGGGGAGGGGAGCTGGGCCAGGAAGCCAGAGAGGGCCACCTAGTGGCCCGGGAGGCCGATTCCCTGCCGTCCGCAGGCCGCGCGGGGCTGGGGACAGCCGGAGCCCTCCGTGGAGGCGGCCCCCGCTCAGGCTCTCCTTTCCTCCTCCCGCAGGTTCTTCACTGAGCAGCGAGTCATCCCCCGTGTCCTCGCCGGCCACCAACCACAGTTCTCCTGCCAGCACGCCCAAGCGCGTGCCCATGGGCCCCATCATCGTCCCCCCCGGGGGCCACAGTGTGCCCAGCACGCCCCCCGTGGTGACCATCGCCCCAACCAAGACCGTCAATGGCGTCTGGAGGAGTGAGAACCGGCAGGTGAGCCTGGGGGCGGGGCACCGCTGGGGGCGGAGCCGGGATGGGGCGGAGCCGCTGGGAAGGGGGAGCACCCCGACTCCTCCTTGGAGCAGACTCCCTGTGTTTGAAGAGAATCCAGGCTTTCGTCAGGCCCCCACGGCCAAGCACCCCACGTGGGGGCCCAGTGACAGATTCATGTGTGTCTCCCGATCCTGGGGGTCCGGCACCCCGCGCCTCCCTGGGCCTCGCTCGCTGGCCTGTAGATGCCGCCTCCTCCCCGCGTCCTTGCACGACCCTCCCTCCGCGTCTGCGTCCTGATCTTTCTTTTGGTGACACCGGGTGTGTTGGATCTGGGCCCGCCGGAATGATCTCATTTTTTCTGAGTTACCTCTTCAAAGGCCGCGCCTCCAACCCGAGGACTGGGGGGCCCGCGGCCCAGTCCGGAGCCCCGTGCGCAGGGCTTCACGTAGTGTCGTTGCCGCGCGGCACCAGACAGGCTGTCGCCATTACCTGCGGCTCCTAGCAACCGGAAGTAGGGGAAAGGCCGCGCCTATTTCCGCCTATTTCCGCGTGTCTCGCCTTCCGCCCTTGATCTCTGAAGGCCCCGCACTGGGGCCTCCTCGGTTCCTGCCCCAGCTGGGTGCGCGGGGTCGGGGGTGGGAGGGGGGTGAGGGAACACTTCTGGCTTTTTCCGCCGAGTCCCAGAGGGGTGGCAGTCCCTAGAAAAACTAATTAGGGAGCGCCTGGGGGGCTCAGTCAGTTGAGCACCCAACTTCTGGAAGCTCAGGTGTTGATCTCTCGGTTCGTGGGTTCGAGCCCCGCGTCGGCCTCTGTGCTGACTGCTGGGAGCCTGGAACCTGCCTCCGGTTCTGTGTCTTCCTCTCTCTCTGCCCCTCCCCTGCTCACGCCCTGTCTCTTTCCAAGTAAACATTAAAAAGAAGAAATACTAGCTAAACCATAAGAGAAGTGGAAGAGGGGTCAGGTGGGCTCCAGCTGCCCCCACCCCTGCCCCCTGGGCATCTCATAGATCTTTCTTTCCTCTGCCCTGGGGGTGGGTGGTAGCCAGCCTCTGTCCACAGAAGGGGTGACCCTCGGGCAGGCCCTGACCCGGGGTGAGGACCCACAAGGAACTCAACCAGGATCCCCGAATTCCTAGGTATGCTGTAGGCTGGGCGCCTCCTGGGTGGGGCCCTGGCTTGGCCCCCGAGTTGGAGGCGGTCATCGCCTGGCCCTCTGTGCAGTCTGGGGGTCGGGGGGACCAGGTGGGGCGTGGCGGGCAGATTCCAGCCAGAGGGGTTCGGAGCCCCTTGAGCTGCCCCGTCCCGGCTGAGGGAGGGTCCTCACCAGGCTTCTGCCGCCAGAGGGGCTCTTAGCCTCTTGCTGTCAGCCACCTGACCGCAGGGCCCTGGCCACGTGACTCAGTCACCGCTCACTCGGCCCCGAGTGGTTTCTGGGTCCTGCCCTGTCCCTGGCTCAGCACTGGCTGGTGACAGCCGTCACGGGCCGCACCGTTGCCTCTGCCCCTGCCCTAGAGGGGCTTCCTTCCCCCGGTGTCTGCCCCGGCTGGGGGGCCTCGGGTCTCCCTTCTCCAGCACCTGTGCCGCGGGCCCCCTCGGAGGGTCCTGACTGCCTCAGAAACGTTTAGTAACCCCGGAGAAAGGGCCGTGATAGACCTGCTGCAGCCACTTACCCTGCGGCGCTTAATGAGACCCTGATGCCACTGGGGGGGGCGGGAGGAGGGAACTAACCGCGTTAGCTGATGACACATGGCTCACCAGCTCCGCACGAAGGCTCAGCGGAGAATGTAATCCTTCTGGGGAGGGGCGTGGGGGAGGGGCAGGCGGTGGGGAGAGGCTGGAGGGCGGGAGGGAGCCGCTTTCTAAAGTCCTGGTGCAAGGAGTGGGGGGAGGGAATCCTGCAAGGTGGGGAGTCGCGGGGGCGGGGCCCTGGGCCTGTCGCCGGGGTGGGCCCTGTCTCCCAGCTAGTGGGAGCCGCGGAGGACAGCTGAAATGAAAAATGGTCTATTTTAAAGCTAACAGGGCATGTCGTGCCCGCCTGCCTGGAACCCTCTCTCTAATCACAGAGAATGAAGGATTTCCTGCTGCCCGCCCGCCTGCCCCCTTGCCATCCTTCCCGCTCCGGCTGTGCCCGCGGCCCCGGTGCGGGAGTGAAAGCTGCCCCCACATGCTCCCCGACGCACGCCCGTCTGCCAGGGCGGCGGTGGGAGCCCCGCGGTGGCCTGGCCCGGGTTGGGGTCCTGCTCTCTGGGCCCGGGGCAGCCCCCGTGCGCCCTCGGAGGGCCGACCCCATCCCCAGGTGCCTGTCGCAAGCTTGGCCGGGCTCCAGCCAGACGGAAGGCGCGCGGGTCCGGCTGGCTGCGCCCCCTGCCCGCCCGCCAGCCCCTCCCCCAGGCTCTCCGGTGCCGTGCTTGTCCTCTGCCGGCGGGGAGGTGCCATCTGGCCCGGCCTTCAAGCAGGGCTTTGTCCTGAGGGGAGAAGGGGCTTCGGGAGCCCGGGTGCTCAGGGCCCCCGCCCTGGCTCTGCTGTTGATGCCGAGAGCGGTGCCTGACGCACGTGGAGGTGGGTGACAGCCTGGTTTGGGGGGAGCTTGCCCAGATGTCCTGGGGGGCGGGGCCCTCACGGCCCGCCTGAGGGCACCGTCCAGGGTGCCTGGAGTCCCCCCCCTCCGCACCGGCCTTGCTCTCGGGGAGGGCGGCCCCAGCGAGGCCAGAGTCCTGCAGCAGGTGGGTGTCGGGGCTCATGCAAGCCTGGCCCCACACCGGGTGGTGGGCGCATGGGCGGGGCAGCAAGCCCTGACCTGGAACAGCCCCGGAGACGCTGGCGTGGGCGGGCGACATGCTGCTACCCCACCCCGCGTAGTTTCCGCGTGTCTGTCCCTGTGCTGCTGGGAGCTGGGGCCGTGATTGGTGCGCTTGACAGATGGGGAAACTGAGGCACGGGGCAGTTATGGGTCTCATCTGGGGTCTCTGGAACCAGACAGGAGCCGTCTTCAGTGAGGCTAGTGGGGAGCCCAAGGTGCGGCGGGCCCTTGTATAGAAGTCTCTGGAAAAACAGGGGTGGGAGTCTTGGGCTGCTCGCTGTGACCTCAGGTGTTGGTGTGGGTGTGTGTGCCCCCCCCCCAGCCTGATACCCGCCCTGTGAACCCCCCTCTGGGAAGGGCGAGTCGGGTTCACGAACCTGCAAGCACCCCGCGGTGAATGGAGGGGCCCTCCCCCCCAGCGTGCGGGAAGGAACAGATGTTGCGCTCATTAAAAATCCCAATCAGCGGCCTGTCACCTCCAATTAATTATCGCTGATGCGTCTTCTGGAAGACCGGGGAGGGCGCGGCGGCGGCCTGGCACCGGGCACACTCGGTAGCCGTGCCTGACGGCCGGGGCCTCCTTGCCTGGCCCACGGCACCTGCTGGGGTCAGAGGGCTCCGCTGGCTCCCGCCCCCAAGCGTGCCAGGGCACCTGGGCATGGTGGTCTAGGGAGCAGGTGCATCTCCCCAGGGGACGGGGCTCGGCCTCCGGGTGCCCAGCGGTCATTCTGGACGTGTCCCTCAGCCTGCCAGCTGGTTGAGAGACCGTCGAAGGGCTGTGGTCCCCCCTTGTTTTCACGGCGCTCGGTGATTTGTGGGTCAGTGGAAACACCATGGGGTTTGGGCCTGCTCTCTCCCGGCCCTGGCTGGCGGTCTGCTGACCAGAGCGGCCAGACCTGATACCTCGGGGCCCGGGAACGTGTGGCCTCCGCCTCAGAGCCCCCATGGTTGACGTGAGGTCTGGGCTGGTGGTGACCTCGCTTAGGGTGAGAGGGGCATCCCGGGGACGGAGGCCCCCACACCCCGGCTGGCGGCTGCCCGGGGCTCAGCAGGACGGCCCCCAGCCGCCGCGAACACACTCTGAGCCTCGCTGCGCAGCTCCCCGTTGGCCGCGTAAGTGGCGAGAGCGATCAGTATGTTGGATGGCATGCGCCCTTGGGGCTGGACCCTCGTCAGCCGTGCGGAGCTGGCACGGCTCGCCCTGCCCTTGGTCTTGGTGGGGGACTCCCCTTCCCCCTCCCTTCCTGCCTCGAGGAAGCCCCTCTCGGATTTCCCAGGGCCTGTCTGCCCCCAGCCCCCACCAGCGTGTGCCAAGGTGTCCCCAGAGAGATCTGCCTGGTGCCAGGGCGACCCCAGGGGGTGGCAGGGGTTTAGACCGGCATGTTCAGCCTGATGGGCAATGCCAGCTTCTCCGTGGGCACCAGAGGCCCAAGATGTGTCTGTGATGCCCGCTGGCAGCTGGCGGCGCAGCTGGCGCTCCGGCCCCCGGGGGCCCTGCATGCGCCTGGCGATGAGCAAGCGGGGGCTCCGGCCGCTCCGTCCTCGCTGCTGCAGACCAGAGCTCGCTTCCCGGGGATGCTGGAAGGTCCCGGGACTCCCCAAGTCTGGGCGTGGAGCCCGCGGGACCCTGTGGGAGGCGCGTGCTGGGGCAGCGTGGGCGCGTGTGCAGCACGGGGGCCCCTGCGCTGTGCCGGGTCCCCTCACGGGCCCTCGCTCTGATGATCGCCACAGTCACACAGGCTTCAGTCCAGCCCCACCCGGCATTCGAACCTGCGTCCTCTCTCCTCACCATGCCGCCCCCTGCGCTCGCCCCGGGTTTGGGTAGGACCTTCCAGGAAAGCGCGCCCCGCCTGACTCCTGCTCTCTGTCCCCCAGCAGGACGCCGGCTCTCGGGGCAGCGGCGGCGGTCGGGAGCGCCTCATCGTGGAGCCCCCGCTGCCCCAGGAGAAGGCGGGGGCCCCCGCCATCCCCTCCCACCTGCTCAGCACCCCATACCCTTTCGGCATCTCCCCCAGCTCTGTGGTGCAGGACTCCCGCTTTCCCCCGCTCAAGTAAGTGCAGACCAGGGGCCGGGGGTGCAGGGGGCCCCCGCGGGGTGGGTCGCCGCCAGCCCCGTCTGCGCCTGCAGTCCACGCTGACGTCTCCCACCCTGCCTGGGGCTCTTGGGGCCCCAGGGGTGCCTCCCGGGAGCGGGAGCCCAGCTCTCTGCCGTCGGTCCCTCATCCGTGTGTCCTCACCCGCAGCCTCCAGCGGCCTGTGCACCACGTGGTGCCCCCCAGCGCCGTGACCGAGGACTACCTGCGGAGCTTCCGGCCCTACCACACCACCGAGGACCTCCGCATGTCCTCCCTGCCGCCCCTCGGCCTGGACCCGGCCGCCGCGGCCGCCGCCTACTACCACCCCAGCTACCTGGCCCCGCACCCCTTCCCCCACCCGGCCTTCAGGTGAGGCGCCCCCCACGCCCTCGCGTCCTGGGGCCAGGCTCTGCATCTCAGAGCAGCCCCCGAACCTTCCAAGTTCTGGCCGTTAAGGCTTTGCCTCTGGGGGGACCCGCCCCCCGCAGTGTCCATGCCGCCAGTTCCCCACTTGCTCCCTATCTCACCGGTGGCCCAGCACGCGCTGTCACGTAGATTAGGGACCCCTTTGCTGCGTGACTGAGAAGCCCCAGGGGCAGCATGCCCCGCGTCTCTGCCCTCTGGGGGGGCTTCCCGCACCCTGACCCGGGAGTTACGCGAAACGAGCTGCTGCTCACATGGGGCCTCGGACCTCCAGCTGCTGTTGCCCAGCGGCCCCTCGGGCGGGGCTTTGGGGCTGACCGTGGCCGTGGCCTCTATCTGCAGGGCCTTGGAGGCTGGCGGCCATCCTGCCCTGTCCACAGCGCTGCGTCCGCGCCTGTCGCAGGTGCACCCGGGGCTGGGGTTTCTCCTCTCGCTTTGGTTCTCACCGGCCCGTCTTTCCTGCACAGGATGGACGACTCCTACTGCCTGTCAGCCCTCCGGTCCCCCTTCTACCCCATCCCCACGCCCGGCTCCCTGCCCCCGCTGCACCCGTCGGCCATGCATCTCCACCTCTCCGGGGTCCGCTACCCGCCCGAGCTCTCCCACTCGTCCCTGGCGGCGCTGCACTCGGAGCGGATGTCCAGCCTCAGCGCCGAGAGGTAAGCCGCGTGCTGGGCCGGGGTGCCCCCTGCGCTCGCTGCCCTGACGGAGTGGCCGGGCCAGCGCTCGTGCCCTCGGTCCCCTCGCCCGCACAGCGGGCGCAGAAGCAGGTGCCTGGCAGCTCTGTTGTCCACCGCCGGCCTCCCGGCTTGTGGCCCGGGAACCCTGTGCCCCTGCCGTCCGGGTGCAGGTCGGGCTGCTGGTCTCCCCCTCCCGGGAGCTCTCGGTCGGGGTCTGTGTCTGGTCCCCTCTGGGCCCGCGCCCGGTGGCTGTCACCACCTCTTCCCACTCGCACCCCGCAGGCTACAGCTGGACGAGGAGCTGAGGCGCGAGCGGGAGCGGGAGGCTGACCGCGAGCGGGAGAAGGAGCGGGAGCGCGAGAAGGAGCGCGAGCGGGAGAAGGAGCTGGAGCGCGAGCGGGAGAAGGAGCGCGAGCGCGAGCTGGAGCGCCAGCGGGAGCAGCGCGCCCGCGAGAAGGAGCTGCTGGCGGCCAAGGCGCTGGAGCCGGCCTTCCTGCCCGGGGCCGAGCTGCACGGGCTGCGGGGCCACGCGGCCGAGGAGCGGGCCAAGCCCCCGGAGCAGCTGACGCCGACGCGCGCAGGTGGCCGAGCAGGGCGGGGGCGGGGGGGGGTGCTCATGGGTCCTGGGGACACGGATGCTGGAAAGGACGCGCACGTGGTGGCAAAGTGCGGCGAAAGCGTTAGGGGTGACGGATGAGTTTTCAGGCTTTTTCCCTTCCTCCTTAACACACTTCGTTTCGTTGCGAGTACGCGTGATCAGACTTTTAACGCGGGCTGGCGAACAGCTGGCTCACGGGATTCTGGAGAATTCGGGCTGCTCACTCGGGCACCTGGCGGGTGGGCTCAAGAGGAGCGAGCCCCCGGGGTGGGGGTGGGGGTCGGGGTGGGGGGACGTCTTCCTGAAAGCGTAGCGGGAGAGCAGGGCGAGGCTGGGGCTGGGCCGGGGTGCCCGAGTCCTTCCCTGACGGCCTTTCTCCCCCACAGAGAAGCTGAAGGAGGCGGGGCTGCCAGCCCCGAAGCCCGTGCAGCACCCCTTGCACCCGACGCCCGCCCCCCACCACGCCGTGCCCAGCCTCCTCTCCAACCACAGCCTCTTCTCGCTGCCGGGCAGCAGCGCGGCCACGGCCCTGCTGATCCAGCGCACCAACGAGGAGGAGAAGTGGCTGGCGCGGCAGCGGCGGCTGCGGCAGGAGAAGGAGGACCGCCAGTCCCAGGTGTCCGAGTTCCGGCAGCAGGTGCTGGAGCAGCACCTGGACATGGGCCGGCCCGCGGCGCCCGCCGAGGCGGAGCACAGGCCCGACAGCGCCAGGTGGGGCTCCCGGGAGGGAAGGGGGGGTCTGCACACCTGAATTTGCTCGCAGCCAGCAGCACTGATCGCGCGCCTACTGTTTGCCCAGCCTCCCAGTGCTTTCCTGTCCCTGAGAAATGACACCGGCCAGGGGCAGCCTGGCTCTGTCCCTGCTCGTGGCGCCTGGGCGGGGATGGGGGTAGGGGGTGGGGCGTGAGAAGCTTTGATTAATAATTACAGCCGCTTTCCATCTTCCTCTGCTTTCGGGCCCAGACAGTTTTTAAATGAGAACGGGGACTGTCTTTAATTTTTATTTCAATAAGGAATTAAGTTTGTTGCTATTGCAGTAATTGACACCCATTTGCCAGCCCTATTCCGGAACTCCCCGGGGGGGCCGCCTCTGGGTCCCCCAGCTGGTGACACTTGCCTCGTGAGCTGGGCCCCCTCTTCCACTCCCAGCTGCGTCGAGCCCCCCACACCTCCCGTCGGCCTGGCTGTCACCTGGTGTTTCCCACCCCACCCTGCGTCGCCCTCACCAGAGCTGGCGGGGTGGGGGGGGGGGCCGGCCCCGTCTCCAGCACGCAGACCCTCGGTGCCCGTCTCCGCAGTTGTGCACGGAGGAGGCTGGGCGGGGGAGATGGGTGGGGAGCCCTCCAGCTCCCGGTGTCCGGGGCGCTTTCAACGTCCACCTGCGAGGGTCCCCTCTGCTTGTCCGAGCCCCCTCGCACCCAGGGGCCTGGAGAACAGCCAGCGCACCTCGGCACCTCCTGACGAAATCTGGGTGTTCTGGCTCTCGCGGGGGTCTTCCTCTGCCCGAGACCCCTGGAGCTAGCAGCCCCGTGCGGGCCTCCGTGGTCCCACGGCAGCTGGCAGCTCGCTTGGCCGTATGGCGGCGTGCGCTGGACGTCTGACGGGCCCTTGTGTTCCGAGTTAGAAAAGCATTCAGTGCTGGTGCCTGAAATACTTACTCCGCCGACGGGTGTCACGCCTCGGCTTGTGTACTTAGGGAGACACGGCTTCTTGATACGGTTCCCTTCGGTCCGCTGATCAGCGGTGCCGTGGCGTTGCGGTTGTCTCCCAGCCTGTGTGGCCGTGGCTAAATGTCCCCCCTCCTTGGCCAGAGCCCCGGGGCCCTGCTGCTGCTGCTTCTAGGACAGAGGCAGGGTGTCTTCGCTGGTGGAAGGTCCCCCCCAGCCCCCCAGGTCCCACCCCACCGGAGCCAGTGCTGGGTGTGGCCACTGTCCTGGGCCACGTGGGGTTGTCGGCCTGCTGCTGGGAAGCCCCGGGGTTGACACAGGACGCACGCTGGCTCTGAGGGTCCCCCTGGAAGGGAGCTGGTCTCCCTCACCCCACTGGGCTGGGCAGACACTGGGAGGGGAGGGTGGCGCGTCTGTCTGGAGGTGGATTCTAGTGCCGACCACGCTGGTAGCGTGGCATCGGAACCTTGTCCTCTCCGTGCTGGGGCTCCCCTTGGAAAACAAAGACGAGGGGTTCTCTTTCCGGAGTTGCAGAAAGCGGTTGAACAGAACAAGCCAGGTCCTGGGTGAGAACTGGGAGGGGAAGGGCTGGCCTGAGGGCATCCCTCTGTCCTCGGCCAGCAGCGCCGGGCTCTGAGCCCCCGCTTCCTCTGAGAAGCCGGTCCGCCCAAAACCTGCCTTAGCCGGGCGGAGAAGGGGAGGCAGCAGCCTGCCCGCTGGCTTGGAAGGGGCTCTCGGCGGAGTTCCCGTCCGGGCCCCCTCAAGCCGCCTCTCGAGGCCGAGTGGGCAGCCTGGGGGTGGCCACCACCACGACTGACGGCCTGTCCCGCTCCCTCCCCAGGCCAGGACCAAACCGGCAGGAGCCGGGCAGCCGGGACGCCCCGCAGCACTTCGGCGGGCCCCCGCCCCTCATCTCGCCCAAGCCTCAGCACCACTCTGTGCCCACGGGCCTCTGGAACCCCGTGTCCCTGATGGACAGCACCCTGGAGACGCGGCGGGCGCCCGAGAGCCACCCCCTGCACAGCCACCCCGCTCCCTTCGAGCCCAGCCGCCAGGCGGCCGTCCCGCTGGTGAAGGTGGAGCGGGTCTACTGCACCGAGAAGGCGGAGGAGGGGCCCCGGAAGCGAGAGGCCGCCCCCCTGGACAAGTACCAGCCGCCCCCACGGGACGCGGGGAGCCTGGAGCACCAGGCCTTCCCTCACGGGCCCGGGCCCTTCCTGGCTGAGCTCGAGAAGTCCACGCAGACCCTCCTGGGCCAGCAGCGGGCCGTGCTCGCCCAGCCGGCGCCCTTCGGGGAGCTCCCCGGGCCCCTGAAGCCGGGCTCGCCCTACCGGCCGGCAGCCCCCCGCGGTCCCGACCCCGCCTACGTCTATGACGAGTTCCTGCAGCAGCGCCGGAAGCTGGTCAGCAAGCTGGACCTGGAGGAGCGCAGGCGGCGAGAAGCCCAGGAGAAAGGTACGGTGACCCTGGGGCCCCGAGGCCCGTGCTGGCCACCTGTCACCCCCGTTCCCGCCCCCCGTTGCATGGTCTTAGCGTGGTGGCTCCCCACTTTCTCTGCCTAGGAGATGGACCAGGGGCCCCGCGGGTGCCGCCACAGCACACGCTGTCCCCAAAAAGCCGAGTGGAAGGCAGCTCCACAGACCCGCGTGGCTAATAGACGATAAACAGAGGCCAATCAGGCGGTTTTAAACATTAATCGTGCAGCGTAACAGAGCAGGAGGCTGTCCGGGGAGCAGGCCTGGGCCCGGAGCGGGCAGGAGCCCTGCCCCCACCTCTTCTGCTGCTGCAGGGGTTGGGGCTCGGCCAGCAGGCCCAGGGAGAGCGCGGCTGTCCCCCCACGACACCCTGTATGAGCAGGGGGGGGTCCGGGGCTGCTCCGGGCCACTTACTTTTCTCCTGCTAGAACCTGGTCCTGTTGAACTCAGCCTCTCAGCCAGAAGCTGGGGCCAAGGCCAAGTCTTCCTGGCTTGTTGGGCTAGGCTAGGCTTAGGGCCCAAGGAGTATTTTTCTCAGCCACTTGCCTTATGAGGGAGGGGAGGGGGTGCCCTGGGGCACAGGGCTCTCTGCGTGTGCGGACTCGAGTGTGCCTGTCCCCTCCTGGGTAGGGGACCCAGATGGCAGGAGGGCCGGGTGGGCACAAGTCGTCTTGGTTGCCAGGCCCCAGGCTTGCGTGATGAACGTCCCTGCGGAGGGGTCCACTCCGACCACCGCAGCCTGGTCGCTGGGGGTCTAAGTGCGCCTGCCTCCTGCATCTCCCACACCCCCCCCCCCAAGTCCTGAAGTCCTAGGACTAGGGGTTAATGCACGTGTACACCTGGCGTAGAGAGTCAGGTTTGGGGCGTCAGAGGGGCCGGCAGGGCTTGGTCTGATGGGTGCGTCTGTGCGCGCGTCCCCCGAGGCCCCTCGCCCGGCTGAATAAGCCCGTCCTGCCGCCAGGCTACTACTATGACCTGGACGACTCGTACGACGAGAGCGACGAGGAGGAGGTCCGGGCCCACCTCCGCTGCGTGGCCGAGCAGCCGCCGCTCAAGCTGGACACGTCCTCCGAGGTACGTGGGGTCCCCTCCCCGCCGGGCCGGGGGCCGGGCTGCCGGCGCCCCATCGGTGCCTGCCCCTTGGCCGAGCGCCCACCATCCCGGTCAGCGCCGGCCGTGGCGGGACACCTGCGCCCGGCTCCCGCCAGCATCGGGTGTCTGGACGAGCCGTCGGGCCGTCCTCTGTGGCCCCGGCGCGGAGTTCGCCCTGAGCGGGCCTCAATGGCTCCAGGAGGGGCCCCTGGGACGGTGGAAGCAGGCCATGGCCGGGGCTTTCAAACTCCTTTGTTTTCTTTCCCAATCTAGAAGCTAGAGTTTTTGCAACTTTTTGGCTTGACCACCCAACAGCAGAAGGAGGAGCTGCTGACCCAGAAGCGGAGGAAGCGGCGGCGGATGCTGAGGGAGAGGAGCCCGTCGCCCCCAGCGGTGCGGAGCAAGCGGCAGACGCCATCGCCCAGACTGGCCCTGTCCACGCGCTACAGCCCCGACGACATGAACAACAGCCCCAACTTCGAGGAGAAGAAGAAGTTCCTGACCATCTTCAACCTGACTCACGTCAGCGCCGAGAAGAGGAGAGGTACGCCCTGGCGCGGGCCTCCGGGGTGGGGCTCGCCGGCGGCCGCGACGTGGCGGAGGGCCGGGGGCCGTGGGGTCCTGGGCTCTCCCGGCTCCCTCTGGCACCGGGGAGGCAGCCGCTCCGCTCTCACACGCCTGCCCCGGTGTCTGTCCGGCGTCCAGCTTCTCTCCATCCCAGAGATGGCCCCCATCAGAGCACGTTTGCCCTTGTCACGTCCTGAGTGGAACTGAAGGCGCCGGGGGGGGGGGGTCCCGTATGTAAGAGTCTGCTGTGGGGGGCGGGGTCCCGTACGTAAGAGTCTGCTGTGAGGTTGACTCGGAGTCGCTTGTCAGACCTCCTAGCGCCTAGGACGGCAGGTGGGCGACCCCCTGCCCCTTGGCTGCAGGGGGAGGTGGGCCTTACTGTGCAGCGGGCGTTTCCTCTTGGCGGGTGCCCACGGGGGCTTCACGTTCCGACCACAGAGGGCTCGGGGTGGTCTGTGGCTGCTTGGCGGAGCCAGCACACCCTGCCTTCATTCAGACGTCTGTCCTGGGAGATGCTTCCAGATCCATCCGGTCACCCATCCGTGACTCTTTGGGCCAGACTCCATAGTGCAGAAGGGGGTGGGGTCTGAACACTTTCTGGCAGCCCTTCCCCAGCCTGCCCCGCACACCCGCTTACGTGGCGCCGGGACGTGGCTTCCGCGGAGCGCCCGGCCTGTGTGGGGAGCTCGTGTGCACACTTCCGGGCCCTCCTCGCCGACACCGGGCGGCCGCTTCTCCCTGGAAGGAAAGCGGACGCGCTCAGTGGTCACACGGCCGGCCTCCGCTTCGTGGCTGGCGTGCAGCGGTCTCCTTTGTGTTCCTAACCAGTAAACCGGGGTCCTTGCTTTCTCTTAAAGAGGCAGCGGCGTGCTGGGCGCCGGACCAGTCCCTGGGAACGGCCACGGTTCTGTTTGTAAAAAGCATCTTTTTGCCTGACCTAATTCCTAAATGAAGCCACCGGTGGTGCTGCCGTTGCACTTTGCCAGTGACAAACGCCCCTGCACGGGGACTCGAAACAGCAGGCGTCACGGGCCCTGGTTCCGTCCCGGGAAATGGCAAACATCCTGGGACTCGCGCCCGCGCACCGGGAGCAGTCGGGGCGGAGAAGGCGCTTGCGGAGGTGCTGGGTGGCTCTCTGGGCTTCCTGTTCTGTGCTGGGACACTCTTTTTGTCCCTTAAATGAGAACACGGCCTCGCAAGTCCCCTCGGGAGATCACAGCCCCCCGTTGTTTCGCCGTCACACACACAGCGATCTTCGGACCACCTCTCTGATGCTCTGTCTAGAGGCTGAGCGGCATCTGGGCTCACCCTAACCTGAAGGCTTCTCTCCTCAGGCACAGCCTGCCCCGCGGTGCCTGCTCGGCTCCTGCCCGCGAGGACCTGCCCGTGCCGGCGCGGCCGGGGCTGGAGGCCCGCTCGCCCCCATCTCGGGAGCGCCGCGGCTGCGTTGTTAACCTCGGGCTGCTTTTCCCATAGACAAAGAGAAACTTGTTGAGCTGCTCCGTGCCATGAAGCAGAAAGCACTGTCCGCGGCAGTGGCAGACCCGCTCAGAAACTCTCCGAGGGACAGTCCTGTCATCGCCCTGAGCGGTAAGGCCCAGGGCGGGAAGGACAGCCCCTCCCGCGCCCGCCTGGGACTGTCCCACGGGCTGCCTGAGCTCAGAAGCGGCCGCTCAGGCTCTTCACCAGTCTTTTCCTCCTGGAACAGCTTCTCTCCACGTGTCTGTCTGTCTGTCTGTCTGTCTGTCTCTCTCTCGCACAAGCTTCCGGCACTGTTGGGAAGGCTGTTCTCTGGACGGAGCAGGAGAGAGGGAACCGGGGCTGGGAGCCCAGGGGAGGGTTCGGCGCAGGTCACGGCCGCCGTTCTCTCTCGCACAAGCTTCCGGCACTGTTGGGAAGGCTGTTCTCTGGACGGAGCAGGAGAGAGGGAACCGGGGCTGGGAGCCCAGGGGAGGGTTCGGCGCAGGTCACGGCCGCCGTCCGTCTGGGCCGCGCGTCTCGGCCCCGCGCGTGCGTTCTTCTTCAGCGTCTCTGTCGTGCTGGTTCCAGCGCGTGCTCCCACCTCTCCTCCCCCCCTCTTTCTCGTGGCTTTGGCTGAGCCTCGCTGCGCTGCTGAGTGGAGCAGGAAACCTTCCCGGTCCGGCCCTGCTCTCGAGGCCTGACGTGGTCTTTCTCGTCGGCTTGGGCCTCGTCGCTTCTAGCTCTTGGGTGACCTCAAGCGACTTGCTTCTTCCTTCAGTCTTTCTTCCCAGATGTCTTCCTGGGGCGCTGCTCAAGGACGGACTTGCCGCCGAACACAGCCCCACTCCCGACCGCGTGCACGCGTGCTCACGGACGTTGAATTACGCGGCCCCAAGTCTCGGTACTTTGTGCTAGGGCTTTATTAACTGTAAGCTCTAGAGGTCAGGGTCGGCCTGTTTGCTTGGCGCTCCTAACGTGTCCCTTGCTTTCTGTCTCTAAAAGAACCAGCCACGCAGCCAGCCTCTCTGGATTCGGAGAAGCCTGCGGGTGTTGCTGCCCCCCCGGCTGACGCACCGAAGGCCCCAGAGCCCGGGAAGCTGGAGCAGCTCCGGCCCCAGGAGCCAGCCCCTGCCGGCGGCGGCGAGAAGGCCAGGCTGAGCGAGGCCCCCGGGGGCAAGAAGAGCGTGAGCATGCTCCATTACATCCGGGGCCCCGCGCCCAAGGACGTCCCTGTGCCGCTGTCCCACAGCATCAACGGGAGGAGCAAGCCGTGGGAGCCCTTCGTGGCCGAGGAGTTCGCGCACCAGTTCCATGAGTCTGTGCTGCAGTCCACACAGAAGGCCCTGCAGAAGCATAAAGGTAAGGAGGCTGCCGGCTGGCGCTTGCCCCTTGGACTTGACCGCGCATGGGGCACCTGAGGGGGGCCGAGAATTCTCCACTACCGGCAGCAGCCCAGGCGATGCCGACGGCCCCGCCCACCGACCACCCTCCAGGAAGTTAGCGAGCGATGCCTCGGAATTAGAAGCACTTCCTGTCCCTCAGGCGGGGGAGGAGCCTTCCGGGCACAGACCGATCCGGTCCCTCCGTCATGCAGGGACTCCCTGGCGTTCCCACACTGACGCACCTGGAAATCGCCCCGTCCCTTGGTCACTAGACCCGCAGGTGTTCGCTGCGGCGGCCCTGGAGCCCGCGCTCTCCCCCCAGACGTTTCGGTGCAAGTCCCCGAAGGTGGGAGAACGGGGGTCCCTATGGCTCGTTCTCACCCAATCAGAGGCTGGAAGCGATTAGGAAGGAATCCCCAGCGGCTAAATAACTACGGCGTGGGAGAGAAATGTGTGTGTGCCCCCACAGCCAGGAAGCAACAATGGGGTTACTAGGCCAGTGCCTTCCGTCCCTGCCGGCTCTGGGAGCTGGGCAGAAGCGCTGTCAGCGTCCTTCCGCTGCGTTAGCGCTGCCGTCAGGGATGAAATGACACCAGGAAGCGCAGGATGGCAGCTTTCACGGCGGCAGTCGGGCGCGTTACAGGGTGTGTGTTGGGAACTGGCCTGCAAGAATTCTCCTTTCCGAGGAGAGCACGTTAGGACCCGCTGGCTGGGAGCACGCCGCGCCGTCCCCAGACACGCCTCCCGGAGGCTTTTCTGCGGCCCTTTTCTTGATGTGACACTCAACCAGAGGTTTTTTAAGTATATTTATTTTGAGAGAAAGAGCACGTGCACAAGCAGGTGAGGGACAGAGGGAAGCCTAAGCACTGCAGAGCCCTGTGTGAGGCTCGATCTCACAGACCTGAGCTCATGACCTGAGCCACAAATCAAGCCCCTCAGCTGAGCCACCCAGGCACCCCATCTGTGCCAGTCTCCGCCGTATAAGTCCATGGAGTGAGGCCCAGACAGCAGCAGAGGCTGCCGTCTACACCAGAGGCAGGCGTAAGGGTCAGACCACGCCCCGGGGCCGTGCCACGGGGCAGCGCACGGCTTGTATCAACAGGTCCCAACAGCAGCTAATGCCAGATATGCTTGTCCCCGGGGACCCCAGGACCCCTGCTTCCCGCAAGGGCCGCCGCAGACCAAGGTCGGGCCCCGTTTCCTAGCACAGGCCACTGACGCTTGGGGATTGGCAGGGCCGAGATCACACCCCCATGGGGACCGCCACAGCCTTTGGGGCTCTGCGACCTTGACTCTGGGCGCCATCTTGGATCTGAGGGCCACGCGAGCCGCTCCTGCCGGCCTGTGACCTGCCTGTTCTGTCCCCCCAGGGAGCGTGGCCGTGCTGTGCGCAGAGCAGAACCACACGGTGGACACGGCCGTCCACTACAACATTCCCGAGCTGCAGTCGTCCAGCCGGCTCGCCGTGCCCCCGCACAACGGGCAGCCGGAGGCCCCCGCCGGGAGGAAGGGCTCCCTCCCGCAGGAGATGGACCAGGACTCGGAGGACGAGGACGACAATGATGACGGGGAGGAGGACGGCGACGAGGAGCCCCCCAGGCGCAAGTGGCAAGGGATTGAGGCGATCTTTGAAGCGTACCAGGAGCACCTGGAAGGTATGGCCAGGGAGGGGGCCAGCAGGAGTGAGAGGATGCCCACCAGAGCCCCCGGGCCCCGTGGGACCTCAGTGCCAGCCCTGGGGCCGGCTTCTGAGCGGAGGCCCTGGCCCTCGGGGACTGTCCCCAGCCCCTGGAGCACCGTCAGCTTCTGCAGGTGCCCCAGTTTCCAGTGAAGCCCTGTCACTGGAGAAGGTTAAGGAGCACTTGTCCCCACTCAGGGTGACAGCCCACACCTGGGCCGTGCTCTCTGCGCTGCCACCATACTTGTAAATCTCCCGTCGGTCCTGACTGTGGCCACAAGCGGGGCCTGAAAGCAGAGGTGTGGGGGCTCAGCCCCAAATAGGCAGGCCCAGCTCCCCTGGAGCACCTCCAGGCTGCTGGGGGGCCCTTTGCCCTCGCGGGGCAGCGGTGGGGTCACAAGGCCTGGGCGCTGTCCTTTGCTCCCAGCACACCGCCTCCTTTCGCGGCTCCTCGGTTTCAGGAGGCCTCCCGGGCCCTCTCTGCAGGCAGAGTCCGGGGTCCAGAAACGTCAGGTGGGTTTTAGTCTGACAGCCCGCGGGTCCATCCTGTCTGGGCTCCCTTCCTGCGCCAGGGACGCGAGCTCTCTCTCCACTGTCTTCAGTTCCGGTGTGGCTTCCCTTAGGCTAAGAATTCATCCAACTTCACTTTTCTCACCCGCACGACCCACCATCCCGGCCGCTCCCCGTGGGCCCCTGCTCTCCGCGGTCCTGAGGGGCTCACCTCTCGGGCCGCCCCACTGTTCTTGGCCCTTGGAGTTCCCCCGTGGGTTTCAGGATTGCCTTCTTTGGGCCACCCAGAAAATTCCTATTGGAGTTTGCAGTTGCGCTGAATTACAGGTTTGGGGAGAACTGATCTTTCTGGTGGTGGCGCGGGTCCCTCTGAATGTGGCATCGAAGCGCATTACACACTTCCCCTAAGTCGTCTTCCTGGACTTAGTTCTAGGTGCCAGTTGTGCTCCCGACGGTCTGTTTGCCCTCGGGCCTCAGGCAGCCCTAGATGGCGCGTCCTTCTGGGAACAGTGTCGCTCTCTCCTTGAGCTTGGGGCTGTGGCACAGGGAGCGGCGCCGACGGCTGCTTCGTGCCCAGCTGCCCACGGCGGGGTGTCCGTGTGTCCTGGGGACAGGACGGCCTCTTGTCCGGCTCTCGTGGGGCCTGACGTTGCTTGCTCCGTGCCGCGCTGGCCAGCACTTTCCGCGTCTCTCCTCTGCATTCTCCAGAGGCAGGACGCTCGGGTCACTGCGCTGTCCCTCCTGGAGACCGTCCACTCGCTCACCCGGCTCTCCATCCTTGCAACACTGCGTAGGAGGCAGGGATGGATCCTGCGTCCTTGCAAGTTTTAAGTCGCTCCTGGGAAAAGCAGGCCCAGGATCGTCTGCAAAGACGGATTTTTACAGCTGAGGTGACAGTGTCCGGTTCTAAGTTTCCTCCGGCCGCGCAGCAGCTTGTTACAAGCTCTCAGACCTGACCCTCCTTTTCTCCGTCCTTCGGGAAAAGGCATTCGACGACCACAGGTGCCCCCTGAAGGAGTAGCCTCTGAACTCGCCGCCCTGTGTGTTGGTGGCCCCGGGCTGGGTTCCCCGCGGCCGCGCGCACGCGCCACAGCTCGGCTCGGCTTGTCTTTGCAGAGCAGAGCCTGGAGCGGCAGGTGCTGCGGACGCAGTGCAGGCGGCTGGAGGCCCAGCACCACAGCCTCAGCCTCACCGCCGAGCAGCTCTCCCACAGCATGGCGGTGAGTCCGCGGGTGGGGGCTTTGCTTCGGTTCGCGTCTGTCACCCATACAGACAGGTTTTGAGGGGTAAATGCTGCTCCTGGGGGTGGGGAATTCAGGACGGTTGGTTCCCCCAGGATTTAGCCGAGGGGGCGGGGACTGTTACTTTACAGACTACGGATCTGGAGGGGAGAAGAGGCTGGTTAGGTCTCCCTGCGGGGGGAGTTAATGCCTGTATCTGTCTCCCCCTGCGGTGTCTGCTGGAGAGGACGGGAGAGGACTTCACCGGGGAGCGAAGCCCTCGCGCCCCAGCCCCCCTTGGGGTTCCGCCCACCCCCCACCCCCCTCCCAGCAGCAGGAGAGGTGTAGTATCGGGGCTGAATTTCAAAATCTCAAGGTCGGTGTTGAGCCAGCAACAGACCTTGGGTTTAGGAGACTGGAGGGGCCCTGTGGGGACCCAGGGCGTTGGGCACGGTTTGAACTGGGTCTTCCAGAGACCCAGGTCCAAATCCTGAGCTGGGAAGTTGCCAGCCTGCGTGGGCTCGCCCTTCCCACACCCACGCGCTCAGGCGTGACACCCGCGTCCTTACCGTGCGGTGACCGTCCCGCGGACTCTCCCCAGGAGCTGAGGAGCCAGAAGCAGAAGATGGTCTCCGAGCGGGAGCGGCTCCAGGCAGAACTGGATCACTTAAGGAAGTGCCTTGTGTTGCCCGCACTGCACTGGCCTAGAGGTTACTTCAAGGGTTACCCGAGGTGACGGTTTCCCTTGCGCTAGGCCGAACCTATAGTATAGAAATATTATCTATTTTATTACCTTGAATATTTAATATTTTTCACTGGGAGGTTTGAAGCTTAAAATTAAAAAAAAAAAAATTAAGAGAATGTGCCATGCATGAAGCGAAGGACTCCAGGCTCCAGAAGACGAACTCGCCTTGACTTCCACGCACCTGGATCGCCGCTGTCGGTCAGCGAGCCGCCCACCGGACGAGGACGCCCATGGTTTTGTTTTGTTGTTTTCGTTTTCTTTTCCAAGGTGGTCGTCTTCCCCCACGTCGTTCCGTTCTGACCTGCAAGCGAAGGCTCCCGCACCAACACTAAAGCGGCCTCCTCGGGGGCCCCTGGGGGCCCCGGACTGGACCTGGCCGACCGCAGTGGGTTTCTGGGGCGGCCCCGCCTCCAGGGCCCAGTCCCCTCCCTCCTCGGCACGGAGACCGGCTTCGACCGGCTTCGGGGAAAGGAAGGCAGGTGGGGGGTGCGTTTTTTCCTGGTAAAGGGCTTATTTGTTACTTTTCTGCAAAATTTGCTTCCAAGCAAGCAACAGGTCCTAGGAGCCCACAAAGCACCAGTACCGAAGCCTCGCCCCGGGCTTTTCCTGGAAAAGCTCTGATCTAACGTGCAGCGCCCAATGGAAGGTACCGTTTTCTTACTCCCCGGGGGGGAGTGTGCAGCGCCCTGTGTACACACCGGCCACACCCTCCTGGTTGTCCCCGTGGGGGGCGTGTTTTCATACAGACGTCAATTTTGAGAGAAAAGTCAAAGGTGCTTCAGCCTTGTACTGTGTATATATATTAAAAAACAACAAAGTTTTGTATGTTTTTATTACTTTAATTATTGTTATAAAAAGCCTGCCATTTTTAAATATGTGGTTTGGGGGGATTTTTGTTTGTTTTCCTGTTTGGGGGTTCTGTTTTGTTTTTTTGCTTTTGTTTTCCTGGGCAAAAAAACCTGCTTTTAGTGTTTGTAACTGCTGCTGGTCAGGACGTTAAAATATTGGAGTGTTTTTCACAATTAAAGAAGAAGAAAAGTTAAGAGCTTACCACTGGCGCCTATGCGATCCCTTCATTTTTGAGCTGCACCAGAAAGTCATGTAGAAAGTGGCCGCCTCTGTCCCCGGCCCCTGGCTCTGGGGGGCGTGGCCTCCGCAGAAAGGGCCTGTCGGGCAGGGAGCACGTCCGGCGACAGGGCCGACGCTAAGGGCTCTGAGAGGAGGTGCGAAGTGGGAACTTCAGAAGCTTGATTTAGATACAAAGCTCTGTCAATGCCTACAAGTAGGGGTGACCCGTGTCAGAGCTGGGCTTCCCCTCCTTTCGGACTTACTGGCCTGAGCACAGGTGGCTGGGACCCAGGGGAACATCTCCGTGGAGAGCAGGGTCCCCTTCCCGTCCCCGTGACTGCTAATCGAGACCCAGCCGACCACCTCTCGGCCTCATGGGCCCAAAGCCACCGCAGGGGCCGGTCTGTCGGTGGGGGCGGAGGCATGCACCTGGGCCGCCGCTGTCCCCTTCACCCCGGGTCAGGGACGGGCTGGCTGACCTTCAGGAAGGCTACTCATGGCGGCCGCGCCCCGGGCCCCAGGCCCTAGCTGTGCAGAGCAGCTTGCTGGCAGATGGCATTGTGTCGCTTTATCTGTTCCCACACAGTTTGCTTTGTATGTCTGCCAAGAATCTTCCAGTTATTAGCAAACTCAGACAAAAAGTGCTGCCAGTATTATCAGCAGTCAACAAGCGCCTTCCTGTCCACAGAAACGACTGGAAGGGAAGGCAGGCCTGTTCCGAGGGCCTCCCCTGCAAAGACCCTGGGCGACCAACACGGCCCACAGGTGGGAACAGGTGTTGAGGCGGGAAGATCTTCCCCAGTTCCTCTCAAGGCTGGCTCACTCTGGTCTCTAAGAGCAAGCTCCAGAGCATGGCCTCAGCACCCCGCTCCGTCCCCCCACCACCCCAGAAAAGGGCCGACGCCCCCTGCTGATCGGCTAGGCAAGGGCTAGAGGAGACAGCGCAGCCCCTCGCCATCCGAGGGGAGCCCCCCGTTGGGGAGCTGTGTTACGGGAGGGGAGGAGGTTGTGGGGCCCAGGGGCGTGCCCGCATGGGGTGGGGGCTCTGGGTGCAGCTAGAGCCCCTCTGCCCCTAACCTGCCCACCTCTCAGTGAGGAGACAATCAGTACAAAGCAGTAGCAGCACGAAGAAACTAAGAAGGGGAAGGAAGCACCTAGACGCAGCAGAGGTGCACCACGAGGACCCAGTGCCCAACCCCGGGCTGTCCCGGCCGCTGGCTGGTTTCACATTCAGAGGCTCTGGAAACATCACCACCTCTCTGCCATTTGGGCTTAAAAACAGACACACACATACCATCTGTCAGCTATTTCACGTTGAGTTGAGAGGTACACCAGATCTGCTCTAGAATGCGTGACGTGACTTGGGCCAGTATTTCCGTGCAGACTTACGTCTTTCACGACCTCGTGTCTTCCCGCAGCCCCAGTAAGAGCTGGCTGGTGTCCGTCGGGGGTGGGGGGGACCACACTCCACCTGCGAGGGTTCTCGAAACTCCAAAGCGGAGTCTGTGGTTCTGCATTTAATGCCATCATTAGACCGGAGTGTCCCCCAGACTTGGCGCTCGCACAACCTAACCGGTTGGAAACGTGTCCTATCATTAGAGCCCAACGCACATAAAGTCACAGTCCTCATCCGTTCCCTCAGATAAGTTGCCAAGACAGGACATCACAGGGTCTCCTCCACGCTTGAGGCTGAACACTGAACTAGCACTGACACTCGAACCAAGGCCATCCTGGAGACCCCAGGAGTACTGAGAGGCGCCCACACGCTCAGGGGCAGAAGCCCGACACAAGGTCTGTGCGGAGGACGGGGTTTTCCTCAAGCAGCTCCCTATGCTGCCAAATCTCCAAGACCAGGCGGCCCCCCCTCCCCTCTGAGCCGTTTCCAGGTAGAGAACGCCAGCGATCCACCGCAAGATGGAGCTGGTCGGCACAAGCCCGCCCACTCTGTGACTCTTAGGTGTTTCTTAGCCACTTAGCAGTGGGAATGCCCCGCGCCCCACGGAAGCCAGGCACCCCTCCCTCCCGTCTCAGCCTGTCCCAGCCTTTTGATCCGACACTTAATGAACTTCAGCTCCTTCACTCTGCCTGGACCCGGGGCAGACCGGGCTCCGTGCGGACCGGCTGTGTTACTCTGTGCCCAGTGCTCAGCCGCCAGAACAGCAAAGCCAGTCCACGGGAGGGAGGAGGGAGGCCTCGGTCACTCTGGGGGCAGTTTAGATGCTGTGAAATTAAACCTGTTCTAAGTGTACTTGTTTGAATTAATTGTATTGTACTATTATTTGTTGAATGTAGTAATTAGGTATTTATGAACATATTGCTGTAATTTCTGACAACATCCAAAAAAAATAAAATCTTCCTAAATCACATCACGAGGAAAGTCTTTCTGTGTGTTCTCGGAGGGCCACAAACAGCAGCGCAGCCGGCTAGCTTGACAGGTAAAATGTGAAGACGGGCTTTAAAAGGAAGGGAGGAAGGGGTGAGGTCTGAGCTCCACAGGAGCCCGGACTCTCTCCCCAGTCCCATGGGGTGTCAGCCTAGAGGAGTCCCCACGTGGAAAGGCAAGTCCTGTCATCTGAAGGCGACCCTCTAAGCTGTCCCCTTAAATGACACCGAGCAGTTCCTCGGTGTCTGGCCCTTCGGTGCTCAGGTGAGAACCGTCCGCTGTCGGAGGACAGCCGGGGAGCGAGCCGGGACGGAGCAGCCGTGCCCGAGTCACCGCAAGTGAGTTTGGACTTTGACCACCGAAGGGCGAACACCAGAGGCCGTGCTTTGTGCGCGGCTGATGGCGCCTGCCCTCCGAGGGCCCGAGGGGAAGCGTGCTCCTGACGGCGCTGCCACCGACAGCCAGCTGGGTACAGAACATTCCAGGCCTTGTATGCCTGCAACCCATCGTTTCTCCCCTCGAGGTAAGGGAATTTCTAGAGCGATTCTAAACCACAACTGAGGGGTTTCTCCTAGGAGAAGAAACGGATCCTTCCTTGAGACCCTGCCTCCTGCCTCCAACAAAGTCTCTCCGCTCGGTCAAGAGCAGCAGCACAGGCCCAACGTGCCCTCCCGGCAGGTCACGCACCCCAGAGCCCAGCATCCGGTTTTCCTTTTAAAAAAAATTCTTAGTTCATCAATCTTCTCACGAAAACTCCTCAAGGTCCCCACCAGTGCAGCCACTGCAGAGCCTCCGCCGGCGACCCAGCCCCCTGGCGGTGGCCCCCAGGCCCCGGCCCGCTTCCTCCCGCCCTGGCGCCCCTCGCGCGGCTCTCCCGAGGGGCTACTTCTCGCACAGGCTGTGCGGGTAAGTCTGCGCTCGGGCTTGTTTTTCCTTGGCATCATCCGAGGAACCCTAACTCACACCAAGGACTCAAAGACGACACACACACAGGTGCAAGCAGCAGAGAATCCCCAGCAGGCCCCGTGCTGTCAGCGTGGGGCACGACACGGGGATCAAACCCACAAACCATGAGATCATGTCCTGAGCCAAAGCCGAGTCAGACACTTAACCGACTTAGCCACCCAGGCGCCCCCCACTCCCCCCGGCTTTCCTCTTGGTAAGGACGCCTGCACCTTGACCGGAAGGAGCCAAGAGAACAGTCTGATTACACCCGTGATCTCCATCTGATCGTC
>PISW01012278.1:0-33753 GCA_004023785.1 Mungos mungo | reverse complement strand
TGCCGTGGACTTGCCCCTGCCGGACAGACGTCTCCGATCCGGGCACGCGCACGGCACGTGAGCCTCGGCGTCCGGCTCCTCTCAGCCACCACGTCCTGCGGGGCCGTTCCTGTCGCAGCAGGGGCCCGACGTCCATCCCTCGCTCCCGCCCAGCGGCAGGCCGTGGCGCGGACGGACCGCGTTCTGTCTGTCCGTTCACCAGTTGACTCCCCTTTTGACTGTTTCTACATTTTAACCTGCCATGATGAGTGCCCCCCTGAGCGCCCCTGTACTGGGTTGTGTGTGGGCATGTGGCCTCCGTGCCCTCGAGCAGACACGTAGGGGTGTAAACACCGGGTGCACTTTCTGTCGCGGTTAGGCGAAACAGCTTTCCAGGCGCCCTTGGACGACGAGCCCAGCTTTCCAGGCCGCCAGTGGGCCCTGGAAGACTGCGGTCAGGACTCGTGCCTCCGATCCCGCACGGAGCCCCCAGCCCGGCACCTGGCGCCACAGGCACTGAGCGGTGCTGGGAGCCGTTCTCGCTGTGGGGGGCCGCGGGGGGTGGGGGAGGGCGCCGCAGACCACCACCCTTCCTCCCAGACCCTTCGCCTGGGGTGCTGAGGAGTCATGGCCCCAAAAGCAGGGGAGTGAGGTCATGTGCCCAGGTCGTGGCTTTACTGAGCTTCAGGCCGACCTGAGGGAGGTGATGAAGGCAGCTGACCTTCGGGACCGCGGAGAGCGGAGCTGGAGGAACCATGAGAGCAGGCGCGGCCCTGCGGACCGGGACAGGGGCTGCAGATTTAGGCAACTGGTGCGCGATCGGAGCGCTGCCAAGCCCGGGGCCGCAGCCAGACTGTAGTGGGCGAAGAGGGACACAGGACGCAGCCCATCTGGAACACTGTGTGAGAGGTTTGCTTTTGAGGGCAAGCCTACAGGAAGGTGTGGTCAGGAGACTGGAGCGGGTGGAATCTAAGTGCCCTGGGGCACCTGCGGGTGCTGCGGGGAGGCCCCTGGGGGGGCCTGGATGAGCTCCGTGCTGACTGAAGGGGCTGTGGCTCCTGGGAAGCCAAAGGGAGCTGAGGAGCAAGGGGGAGTGGGGAAACCCCACCCCAGGCCTGTCTTTCCCTTCCTGGGGGAGGGGTCCCACCCGCACCTGCAAGGAGGCCCGGCGCTTCCCAGCCCCCCGCCGCCCCGGGGCTCTGGCCCTTGGACCGCTTCCCTAACCCACAGGCTGATCTGGCAAGCCCGACCCTCGGGCCCAGCTGGCCGAAGCTCGAGCGCCGGCCAGTAGGGAAGAAAGCACACGTAACCATGAGTGAGGCCCACGGCAGTTCCTGCAGCCACCTCGGCAGGCTGGGGGCTCCAAGTGGGTTCCCAGAAAATCCTCTGAGCCGCCCTCGCAGGCTCACCTCAGGAGCCGAGCCGGGAGGCGAGGGCTGGGGGAGGACGAGGTCTAAGTCCCGGGCCCAATTAAGAGATCAGGTGGGAAGGGTTTGGGAGCTTCTGAGGTGAGGGAGCCCGGCTGATCCCGCAGGCTGGTATAAAGTGCCGTGACCCCCAAGCAGCTCCAGGGCTGGCAGGCATTGGGGACCGGGCTTTCTGGAGCCATGACCCAGCGGTGGGGCCCCCAAAGGCTTGCAGGCGGGCAGCCGCAGGCCGGCACGGAGGACAGCACCCAGGCGAGCATCTTCACCTACACCAACAGCAACTCCACCAGAGGTGAGCGAGGAGGCGCCTCGGAGGCTGGAACGGCCCGCCAGGGGCCCGAGGCCCATGTGGCCACGCGGAGGGCCACTGGCCCTCCGCCCGCCTCGAGAGAGTTCTCTTCTGCACATTGGCAGTGGCCGAGGTGGTCTTCTCCCTTAGCCTTTATGATGCCCCGAAATGTGGGGGGGCAGTCCTTTCTGAACACAAAAAGACATTGTAATGTGGAATATGCCTCTTCAGACTGCACAGGCCTCCCAGACCTTTTGAGAATCTCTGTCCCAGGAATGTTCAGTAGCTATTCCCTTGTGGTCCCCGGCCGCTAGTGAGTACTCATGACATTCAGTTCTGGTGTGCCTATCCGGCCGCACTGCCCTGAGCTTCCTGGGGACAAAGCTGGGCCCGACTCATTTTTGCATCTCCCAAAGCCAAAAGGAGGCAAGCGGCAGGTGGCCTGGGGAAGGGTAAGTGACTTCTCCAACCTTAGGGTCGGAAGAGACGAGAGCGGTCATCTTGTCCAACTTTGCATCTGGGGCCTGCAGACTTTGGCTGCACGTTCTTGGGGAGGGGACTCACTTGGCTCCCAGGGCAGCCTTTCTGCTGGGAGGTGTCCCAGGAGAAAGGTTACTTAGGCCCAACAGACACTTGAGAAGTCCGTGGAGGGGGCCCGAGTCATGCCCCGGAAGCTGGCCAGTCGAAAAGATTTGCATGAGAACCTTGCAAAGAACTGAGGACATTAGTGACCCCCCCACCCCTGGCCCCCCTTCCCCAGTCTCTCCTCCAAACCAGAGACCATCTGTTCCTTCAAGAATGTTTCACGTGCCATGGTTTCCAGAAGCCATGCCACCTGCTGACAGTCAGACCAATGCTTGGCAACAGGGTTCCCGGGCCAAACTAATTGAGAACCCTCAAGCTTGCCCTGACCTGATTGTTTTTGTCCCAGAATGTCCTTGATGGCGATGCAACAGTGCTCTGCCTGGAGGTCCCTGGGCCTTCACTGATGCCTGAGATTCATTTGTGTGCATTTCCTCCCAAAATCCAAGTATCTATCGAAGTGAGGGGAAGGGTCCAATGCACCCCAGAGTATCCGTCACTTGCCTTATTTCACCTGTAACTGCCTCCACTCACCCCTCCCGATTCCTGGAAGCAGGTCTAAGTCGTCAAATCATCCCCTCTGTAAATCTTCAGAATGCACCTGCAAGAGGAAAGGACTCTGAAACAACCACAATGCCACTGTCACACCTATAAGCTAACATTGCCTTGCTTGAGTCAGGGCTCCAATGAGGTCCACACGTTCAGGTGGATCATTATCTCTTTTTGTCCTCTTTGAAGTCAGGGGTTCCCTCTCTACCTCCTTGTAATTTATGTGTTCGAGAAAACGGGTCGTCTGTTCCCCGGACTCCACTTCGTACTCTGTTGATGGTTTTCCATGTGTGGCTTTTCACGCCCTTCCCATCTGGTTCATGGTTATGTTTCTGTAAATTGGTAGTTGATGGGGAGCTGTGCTTGGAGGCCAGTCGGATGTGTTTGGGGTTCGGTTGGATGTCCTCACCATCAGGCGGGTGCCCCGTTTTCTGGGGTGTTGGCAGCTGCTGAAGCTCAATGCCTGGACCCACGGAAGCATGGGGGTTGCAAAATGGCGTCCTTCTGACTCCCTTACCCTGTCTCTGTCTCCTGGCTGGAGGCCCTTGACAGAGTGAAACATGCCTTCGTCTCCTCTTGGGCTCCCCAGGGGCACAGAGTGTGTGGGAAAAGCAGAAGAGATGCTTCATCTTCTCTTTGATTTCTCCCAAGTAATCAATTGGTTTCCCAGTGGGGCCAGTCGGGTTTGACCTCTGGGTCTCCTTTCTCTCCCACTGTTCTCAGAGGCTTTGGTAGAAGAATTAGAAAATCATTCAATTCCTCATTTGCTTTATACCGCACACACTCATAATGGTCTCAGAATGACACCGACACGCCATCAACAACACGCTTCCCTGAAGCTCAATGTTTGGACAGGTCTTTTCGTCCTCACGGTCTATGCCACCAGGTTCGAATAGTCAAACTCGTGTCCTGTCAAGTCGTTTAGGACAGTCCCTTTCTGTGTGATTAGGCCTCTGAGTGGATATGCATTTAGGTTCATTTGTTTTATTTTTGATTTTCAAGGATTGCTTTTTAAATTTTAATGTTGTTTTAAAATTGTGTAATAAAATATTTACAAGGTTCCAAATTAAAATCTGGAGAAGTAGGTATATTCAGAGAAATCCTGCCTCCTCGCCTGTCCCCACACCCAGTTCCCTCCCTCCCCGACGGTGACACCCTTGTCGTGCCCACTTCTTTCTGAGGTTAGTCCTGGAGAGTTCAGGAGGGACAGGCGCGCTGGGACCCCAGCAGTGCTTGTGCCGCTAGGGGACCCTCCCCCGTGACCTCCCACATTCAGAGCAGTTCGTCCCCTCCCCCACTGTGCACAGCCCTGTCCCTCTTGTCCCTGCCCTGTCCAATTTGGATGCCGTGGGCTGTCCGGGAAGGATGCTCTGGCTGTTCAAAAGCTGGGGCGTTCCATACACCTCCTAGTCTGGCTGCTGTTCTCAGCCTAACCCGCTGTGGTTTCTGGGCAAGATCTGTTGGCAATTTAGGGGTCCTCTGCTCTCTGGTGTATCAGCAGCCCGTGGTTTCCCTCCGCTTCCTTCTGTACAGAAGTGACAGCACGCGGGCCTTCGGCAGTCAGAGACCTGCCCCCAGGGGGCCTGTGCATCCAGCAGGGCTGCAGATACTGCCGGTTTCTAGGACTTCCCCGTGAACGCGGCTCACGCACAGAGCGCCGCGACGTTGTGGGTGCTGTGGGGTCTGGTCGTGCCGGGGGGTGAGAGCTGCCCCACCCCTCCGCGCCAGGGGACCCAAGAAAGCCCTACTTTTCTAAAACTAGTTGAGTTGGATTTTCGTAACACACAACTGCAGTGTCCTTCCTGGTAAACGTGGGGACCCCGTGCGGGAGCCTTCCTGGGCGCCATCAGGCCTTGTTATGCGGCGGCACGTGCTGGCATATCATCCCCTCAGGTTTTCTGCCCAAAACGATGACGGTGAAACAGGTCCCCGAGCGCAGGGAGGTGCAGAGACACTGTGTCTTAATAAAGGGGCGTTACCCTTCCTTTTCATGGCGTGTGTATTTCCTAGGGCAGCTGTCCCAGCACCAGGCCCCGAGTGGCTCACACAAGAGAAGCTCCTTGGCTCGAGAGGACCAGGAGGCCAGCAGTCCAGGGGGCCGGGCGTGGGTGGGCGTGGCCTGGCGTGGGTGGGCGTGGTTCCTTCCAGGGCCTCCGAGGGAGAGTCCGCGCTGGGCCTCTCCTCCGGTTTCCGGCCGTCCCCGGCCGTCTGCGGTGTTGCCGGGCCTGTGGAAGCGTCGCCCGGATCTCGCCCTTGATCTTCCCCTGGCCTTCTCCCCGTGTGCATGTCTCTGGGCCCAAACCCGCCCCTTTTCCTAAGGACCCAGTCCTACAGGATTGGGGCCCACGCCAATGACCTCATTGTCACTTGACCATCCCTGTGCAGACCCTGTCTCCAAATAAGGTCCCATTCACAGGTACTGGGGGGTTAGGACTCCGACATGTCGTTTCCGTTGGGGGACGCAACTCAACCCATAACTCATTCATTCATCCCGTCTCTGAGCACTGATTGTGCGTTGAACCTGCCATGTGGGATGAACGGTGGGAGGTGCATGGGGGTGGCTCCAGTACAGGGTGGAACATCACAGAGGCACATTGAGGTGGTAGTCCCGAGGGGCTGAGTTGACGCTCAGCTGAGGAATCTGGAAAGGTTTCCAGAAGGCAAGGCCGCCAAGCTGGGCTCTACGGTATGGGAGAGAAGAGGACCCCGGTGCAGGGGAGAATGTGAGCAAAGATCCAAGTACAGAAAGACACGGAGCACTGACTGGAGGCAGCACAGCAGGTGCAGGGATTCGAGGGAGCAGAGGCCTGTCCGTGGCCCCCCAGAGGGCTGGCCCGCACACAGGGGTGGCAAATCAGATGAGGGGTGATACCCGGCGTAGCTGATGAGGAGTTCTACTTTGTTAAGTTCAAGGATGCCTGTGTCGGTGTCTGGTGGGCCATGGCCTCTGGCCTGAAAGACAGATGGAGGGAAGGTTGTTCGCAGGTGGGCAAAGCTAGAGGGAAAGAGCTGGTTGCAAAGGCAAGGATAGTGGGCAGGAGGGCAGGAGGGGTGACGGGAGGCTCTGACGAGGAAGGGAGGGGTGGGGTGGGCAGAGCTGATGCCCAGCTCCTGTCCCCACTCAGTACCTCCTGCCTCCTAGGCCCCTTCGAAGGTCCCAATTACCACATCGCTCCCCGATGGGTGTATCACGTCACCAGCGCCTGGATGATCTTTGTGGTCATTGCGTCTGTCTTCACGAATGGGCTCGTGCTGGCAGCCACCATGAAGTTCAAAAAGCTGCGCCACCCTCTGAACTGGATCCTGGTGAACTTGGCAGTTGCCGACCTGGCGGAGACCATCATCGCCAGCACCATCAGCGTCGTGAACCAGATCTATGGCTACTTTGTGCTGGGCCACCCTATGTGTGTCCTGGAGGGCTACACCGTCTCCTTGTGTGGTAGGCCGGCAGGGGCCCGGGCCCGGGGAAGCACGCACACGCCCCTACCCCGTCTCCTTGTGCGGTAGGCCGGCAGGGGCCCGGGCCCGGGGAAGCACGCACACGCCCCTACCCTTCCCGGTGTGCCCATGGTGTGCGCTTGAAGGGGGACGGACCTGTAGGGGAAAACTGGGCTGGGATCATCATCGGGGGGAGGGTTCCAGGTTGTGGACCAACAAATAGGGATCCTAAGGGCCTATCCAGAGACAGACCAGGCGGGGGCCACGCAGCTGGCATAGGAGGAGACGGATACAGCACTTCCCAGGACAATGTGGGAAGGGAGGGCTCCAGTCACCCCAAAAATTCCACTCAAATCGGGGATGTGTTTTTTCAGCTCACCCGTGTCGGCTTTTCCCAGAAACACTTCCCATTAGAGCTTTTGAGATACCGAAACTAGATCCCAGATCGCCGTCGCCCTGCGGGCCGTGGCTCTGTTCGGTCAACCTTGGCAGAGAAGAACCCATGTGCTGGGCCCCAGGAGTATAGGATCCCGTCCCTGAGGTACTCCCGAGTCCCAGGAAGACGGGTCCCGATCCCAGATAGCGAGCACCATCGGTCGTGGCCCCCTCGGTCCCCTCAGAGGACCATGTGCTGGAGGAGGCAATGGAACGCCTGAATCTTGAGTCAGCCAGATGAGAAGGGAGCGGGGCCGAGGCAGCAGCTGGGTGGGCAGAGGACAGGTGAGCAGCGGGCTCAGAGGACTGTATGAGGCGGGCATACTCAGAAGTAGGAGACTGGAGGGAGACCCCTGGGAGGGGCTGAGTGAGGGAGCCAAGGCCACGGCAGCAGGAGAGGCGAGGGAGCTAGGGCAGGAGCTGGGTCTGTCACCCGTGGGGCTCCGGGGCCATGAAGTGTTGCCACGCGGCAAGCTTGCTTTCCCCGGGGCCCACGAGGGAGGGGAGGACAGGTGCGCCTGGGGAGGCCGAGGTCCCATCCGGGAGCTCTTGCAGGAGGGCGAGCCCCCCGAGCGAACAGAGGGCTGAGGGGTTTACCTTGCTGCGCGTCCAAGAAGACAGGGAGCCTGAGGGCTGTGGCGCCCAGCTTGTGCAGCCTTTCTCTGGGCCCCTGGCTGTCACACCACTGGAGGCCTGCAGCCGCTGTTCCTTTCTCAAAGTTGCCCAGGACCAGGGGGTTCCATTCCTGGGTCCTTAGTGCCCACATCCAACTTGGGCTCATGTAATTCTCACCTAAACTGGTCTCCAATTCAGATTCTTCAGGGTGGACATCAAGAAGAGAAGAAAGGACCCTAGGACAGCCAGGGCCTGGGGAAGGTGGGGGGGCCCAGCCCCAGGTTTGGATGCCATGCAGTTACTTTACCACTCCACTCCTCCATTTTCCCATCCGTGAAATGGGGGCAGGACTTGGGGGAAGATTTAAATGAGCATATCGGCCCCTCCTAACCCTGTAAGGTAGGTGCCAACATGACGCGCACTCACCGTCCAGGGCAGAACACAGCCCACTCCCCCGTATCCAACTGCATCTCGTTTTACAGATGATGGCCCAGCACTCTCCCAAAGGTATAGAGCAGGAGTGACCAGGGAAAGCCTGTGGACCCCTCCCCAGAAGAACGTTTGCCGACGTGCACAATAAGATCCTTACAATTACAAAGGAGTCCAACAATACTGAAACATAGCAATCAAAGTATTAGATATTAATGAGTGACCTAGTCCTTCATTAACATTATTAGCAAATGCATCTTTTAGAAGTATTGATGATACCATTCTTTATTAAAGTATCAAATAACTGGATCTGGCCTGACAGCCACTGAAATTTAAAGTGGTAACGAATACGGTGACACTGAGAAGCGTCTGCGCCTCTGTAAAGTGACCAAGTTCAGGCACCGCTAATGCGGTGCCGAGTGTCCATTAGAGTTCAGTGGAAAAAAGCTGTCCTTTTTCCCGCACCAGTTAATGGAGCCCTAAATTCTGTGCACAGAGCTCCAGTGTCGGAGCAGGGCAGGGAGACACCATCTCCACCTGCTGGGTGGTGGGCAGTGGTGGGGAATCTGGAAGCCTAAGTGAACATGCATACTGGCTGAAGGGCCACATGCCGGTCACTGGACATGTCCTGTTTCCTTGCCTTGGGCTGCAACCACAGCACCTCCGTGCAGTCACGTGGGTGCACGCACGGCCGACAGGAGTTGCGTCTGCATCCAAGGAAAGGCCGGTGGCCAACTAAGAGAAAGATAGAAATCGGGGCGGTGCAGACCCAAGAGGAAAGAATGGGAAAGAGGGTGTCAGAGAACTTGGCCAAAAGACCCAGGCCCCCCGGAGCTGAGCACACTTTTTGGAGAATTAGGTTTTTCCCACGGATGGGGAAGATGGCTCTTGATTTTGAAATGTGTCGGCTGGTGTGGGGTGAAGAAGTGATGTGAAAGGCTTGGAGCCCTCACCGCCTGCTGTCCCCGCAGGCATCACGGGTCTCTGGTCCCTGGCTGTCATTTCCTGGGAGAGGTGGCTCGTAGTCTGCAAGCCCTTTGGCAACGTGAGATTTGATGCCAAGCTGGCCATCCTGGGCATCGCCTTCTCCTGGATCTGGGCTGCCGTGTGGACAGCCCCACCCATCTTCGGCTGGAGCAGGTGAGGAGGCCAGTGTGTCAGGATGCAGCTCATTTAGGACACAGGGTGAAGGACAGCAGGGAGGGGCAGACTCATGACTCCATTTGTAACCTTGGGGCCAACTGCTTCCTGTTTCTGGGCCTATGCGGCCCCACGAGTAAAGCGAGGATGGCCCCAACTCTCCCTGGGACCCCTCTGAGGGCGCAGCGCTTGTGAACATATAAACCTGACTGGCTGTGACACGGAAATGGGCCCTGTGATCTCTGAGCCTCTAGAAAGGTCTGTTTCTGACAAATGTGAATGGCTCACGGGAACACAGAGAGAAAGACGACAAGCTGGAGCCCCGGGAGCAGCTGGAAGTGCAGGCAGGGCCCTCTCACCCACTCTGCCCTAGGCCTATTTCTTGCACTTTCTGAGGGGCCTCCCTTTCAGAGGCTCCTTGGGTTGTAGGCACATCTGGGCCTATAGGTCATTCATGTCTTGGCCAGGCTGCTTCTTTGGGGACTCAGATGTGATGTGTATTTTACCACAATGAAAAAAAAAAAGGCTATAAGGCCTAAAACTGGACAAAGGGTTACCAAAACCCTGCCCACGGCCTCTCTTTGGGGACAGTGAAAATGTTCTGGAACTAGACAGAGGTGGTGTTGCACAAACAATACTGTGAATGGGCTAACTGCTATTGATCGACTTGTTCACTTCAAAAATGGTTGGTTAGGGGCGCCCAGGGGGCTCTGTCAGTCAAGTGTCCGACTCTTGATTTCGGCTCAGGTCATGATCTCACACTTCATGAGATCGAGCCCTATGTCGGGCTCCAAACTGACAGTACAGAGCCTGCTTGGGATTCTTTCTCTGCCTCTCTCTCTGCCCCTGCCCAGCCCATGAGCACGCATACACTCACTCTGTCTCTCAAATAATAATCAAGTAAACTTCAAAAAACAAAAGGTTAATTCATGTAATGTGAATTTCACCTTAATCCAAACAAGCCGCCAATCGCCCTCCCGAAGTCAGCGGCACGCCTGGACTGGGAGGTCCCAGGTTGCCCCGCCGGCATTGGGACAGGCTGCCAGCCCTTCTCTTCAGGTACTGGCCCCATGGCCTGAAGACGTCGTGTGGCCCAGACGTGTTCAGCGGCAGCTCGTACCCCGGTGTGCAGTCCTACATGATCGTCCTCATGGTCACGTGCTGCATCATCCCGCTCAGCGTCATTGTGCTCTGCTACCTCCAAGTGTGGCTGGCCATCAGAGCGGTGAGCCCCCGCCAGCCGTCCTGGCTCCACCGCCACCCCCAGCCCGTATCAGCGGGGGGGGGGGGGGACAGGGGTGCATAGGCTGGGACACAGAATCTCTCTCCTGCCCTCAAAGCAGGCATGAATCCTCTGATTCCTTTGGGGCTGCCGCTGCAGCCCCGGCTCCCCGGTCCTTGTCCTTACACAATGGGAAGGAAGCCCCCGCTTTGTGCAGCCGTCCACTAATGGAGCAGAGCTGCATTTCTTCCCCGACCTGGACGGTGCTCCCCTGGCTAGGAAGCCTGCCTTTCCCAGGGAGTGCAGTGCAAGGCCAACCAGCCAGGTCCCCGAGGGAAACCTGCAGACCGAAAGGCTTTTTGTTTTGAAAGGCTGCCACCAGAGCGACCATGTCCCCTTCACGGGGCTGTGGGGGCAGGCCGAGGAGTGGCTTCACGTGTGCCCTCTGCCCCCCACACCCGCGCTCCACTCTCCTCACTGGGAAGTTGATCCCACCCCCAGCCACCCCCCACCCCGCTCCATAGGCCATCGGAGCGAGGCGGAAGAGGAAGAACCCTGTCCGTAAGCTGTCCCCTTGGCGACCAGCTCACGTGTGATTTGATGTGACGTTTATTCCTGTTGAGCTGCTCGGTGCCCGTGGTAAACGGCCCTTCGGGGCGGTGCCTTTCTGCTACGACGCTGCTTGTGCCCACGATGGGAGCAACACGTGTGTAAAAGCTCTTTCCAAAGTGAAGGCCACACGCTCCCTGCCTTTGGCCGTGATCGGCCCCCAGCGCGCCTCCTCCCGCAGCCCCGCTGGCGGTCAGGCCCCAGAAGCAAGCTCGCTGGCTCGCACAGGTGTCCGACCGTGGCTTGGGCCTCGTCAGCTCGAGGCTGAGACCCTGCCCGCAGCAGACGGCATCCAACCTCGGCGTCTTCCCCCGTTCGGCCTCAGACCCGAGCACGGGAGGGAACACGCTGATACGGGACCGGGGGGAGGCTAAGAATGGCCTCCTTACCTCTTCCCCAAACTCCTAACGGGAGCCCACCAAGCCACGAGCTCTGAAGGCCCTGGCTCAGGGCCATCCTCACCGGGGCCGGCTCTGTGCTCCCTCAAAGCCTAGAGAAGCTCCGTCAAGGCCGGCCTGGTCCCATCGCCTCCTATGACTCCACATGCCTGGGCCACCCGTCTCTCGCCGCCTCCCTGACTCACGGCCCAAGCAATGGCAGCACGGGGCAGATACAGGGCCCAGAGGGCCTCTGCCACGCACCATCCCTGGGCATGAATCTCTGTCTCCCCCAGGTGGCAAAACAGCAAAAAGAATCTGAGTCCACACAGAAGGCGGAGAAGGAGGTGACGCGCATGGTGGTGGTCATGGTCCTCGCCTACTGCCTCTGCTGGGGACCCTACACTTTCTTTGCGTGCTTTGCCGCTGCCCACCCTGGCTACGCCTTCCACCCCCTGGTGGCAGCCTTGCCGGCCTACTTTGCCAAGAGTGCCACTATCTACAACCCCGTTATCTATGTCTTTATGAACCGACAGGTAAGTCACACCGCTGGCAGAGCAAATTAGCAATTTACCCCCAAAGAGCCCAGCGATGGCTCCCCCGGAAGCATGCCCAGGAAGAGCCCATTAATGACCTCCAGGACCATGACCAGAGAAGGCTCAGCACATGACCTAGCCCCAGCCAGCCCTCCCCTGGATGGCGTCAGAGTGGCCTGGCTGCGGGCAGCGGCACGGCGCAGTCGCCCACATTGCTGCTCTTCAGTTCGGTTGGCCTCAGGGCTCTCCTGGGGCTCACACACTGACGGAGCACCCGAACGTGTCTACATTGACCCTCGCTATGCCCTTCCTGCTTTGATAGGCACAACTCTTCTCTCAATCTTCATCTTTCTGTCTTTAAACCCTAACTCCAACAAGGACACGGACAGGCCCTTCTTGGCTGCACTGACATGTGGCTTTTGTGACCTTATGGGTTAGTTGAAGGGGACACATTGTGGTCCTGCCCGAGGTGTCGCCACATGGTAGCCATCAAGGGCTGGTATATTGAGCCTCAGCAGCAAATTGCCCCCAACTCCTAGACCTCTTGGTAGGTTACAGGTGACCACTGAGGCCTATCCTCCAAGTGTAATTCACCTTCTTCTTCCTTGAATCCATCACATCTACTTCACTGAGGTGCGGCTGCAATGTGTGACTTGATGGTGACCAGAAAGGTCCAGGGGCCAGAAATACGGCCCTCTCCGGGGCCTGGCATTGCACCGGACTCGGTCCCCATTCCTTGCAGCTGGCTCTTTGGCTCCTCCATTTCCCAGTTGCTCCGAGGCCCCGCTCCCTCTGGCCTGGCCCTGACTCCGCGGAAGTTCATTAAGCACACACTCTTTTTGAAACGTTCAGGTATTAAGTAGGACACAGTTGATCCCCCAGGACTCCGCTGTTGGCAACTCAGTACCTCGAGTAGAGCTGCATCCCTGACTCGTTTCCTAGTTCATGTGGGTCCCTTTGTAGGTCTGGCCTTTGTTTGTGGAAGCCTCGGCTATCTTGCCTTGTGCTTGTACTTGTTTACTTGAGTCTTTTCCCCTCCTTCCCCCTCCTTTCTCGCCTCCCCAAACTCCCCCTCCTAGACAAGATGTCTGCACTTCTGGACCTCTCCGGGCTTTTGAAGTTTGCTTCCACCCTGTCCACACCGCTATCCCTTCTCTGAGAGAAGCTTCTGTGCTGGGGCTCAGGAGGGCAGACAGTGCTGACCCTCCGAGGCAGTCTGGTGCACAGTGGATGCTCAGGAGGTAGATGTCAGATGGATTCCTCAGCTAAGTCAATTCTGCTATTCGGTCCATTTTTTGTGTTACTGATTTCCATAATTATGTGTTTTATTTGTGAGAGTTTTGATGTTGGAGGGAGCTGGAGGTGGTCAAGAATAGGCCTAGAATATACAGGAGATGCCTCTGGTCTGCATTCTCAAGACATTGGGGTTAGCTCAGTGGTAACAGGAGATACAACTTGAGAAATGAAGACATTCCAAATCTGCTTAGGGGAAAGCAGTGGGGCCCACTTGGCGCCAGAAGACTCTCTCGGCTATAAGCCATGAAGTAGTAGCTAGACTGTTGTCTAACTAATGCCTGCATGGCCTCAAAATTGATGGGGTAGAAACAAGAGGACAATCATATTCCTTTTCACTAAAATGCCTCTGAGTCTCTTCCCAGACATCCTGGAGATGGGTCACCCTATGCATGGGCCCCTTAGGTGGCATCATCTTTGGTCACTGTATAAGTTTCTTAGGACTGCCATAACAAAGTAACACAAATGGCGGGAAGGGGGGTTACTTAAAACAACAGAGATTTATTCTCTCCCAGTGCTGGAGGCCAGAAGTCCGAGGTCAAGGTGTGGGCAGGGCTGTTTCCTTCCGAGGGCTCTGAGGGCAAATCTGTTTCCTCCTGTCTCCTAGCCTCCGGTGGTGGCCAGTAGTCCTTGGTGTCCCTTAGCTTCTAGACAAGTCACCCCGATCTCTGCCTTCACCTTCACATGACCGTCTCTGGGTCTGTGTCCAAATTCCTTTCTTATGGCACCAGTCATTGGATTAGGACCCACTCCACTCTACGTGACCTCACGGCAACATACATCTTAACCACATCTGCAAGGATTCAATTTCCAAATAAGGTCACATTCACGGGCTCTAGGGGTCAGTCCTTGAACATAGCTTTCGGGGGGGGGGGTGTGGTGTTACAACCTGATCCACAACAGTCCCCGTCAGACTCTACATTAGACGAGCAGTCAGGAGTAATAGCCTCAGGCTTCCTCTAGTCTCTGGATGGGACTCTGGACGGTCGTGGAGAAGGCGTTCTGTCATCAAGGTGGCCCCTAATGAATAGCCTCCTCAGAATCCCCCAAGAATGACCTTTAGCATAGTACGTGGGCCCTTTCTGCTCTGCTGACTAACACTTTCTGTCCTGCCAGTTTCGAAACTGCATCCTGCAGCTTTTTGGGAAGAAGGTGGACGATGGCTCTGAACTGTCCAGCGCCTCCAGAACAGAGGCCTCATCTGTGTCTTCAGTGTCACCTGCATGAGTCTCTCCCAGCCATGACAACAAAAAGATCTGCTTCCTACCAGAAAACGTAAACCCTGTCCCACACACCAGCGCTTTGGCCACGCCCCGCCTTGCCCCTTCTTCTCCATCCCTGCACAATAAAAGTAGTTTCTCTTTGCCAAAAACAAGAAAGTTGCAGAGGCTCCCACTGCAGTCTGGGGACACCTGAGCCTCCGAGGGTTCGGCCGCGGGGTCGCGAGAGGGCACGAGGGGGACAGAGAGGAGAGCAGCTGCACTTCAGAGGCTTTAATATTTTCCAAGCCTTGTGTCTGCAGCTTGTAAGGAAGCATCACGAAACAGGGACGTGCAAGGCGGGCTGGTAGTGATGGAGTCAGAAAGGGAGCGAGGAGAAGTGGCTGTCGGGGTAGGGCTGGCTGGATGCCCTCGGCACCCGGAAGGCGGCCTGAACCAGCAGCCCCAGCCCCGCTAACGCCCATCTGCTGGAGGCTCGGACTCCCTGGAATGCGGGCTCCATCTGGAGGGGACCCAGGCCCGCCAGCCTACGGCAGGGAGGGCGCAGCGTGTCTGCCAGGCCAGGGCCCCGAGCCCGACGAGCACGAGGGCGGCACAGGCGCGCAGGCGGGAGCCCAGCAGCAGCCCGGGGCCGGCGCCCGCGGCGCAGGTGCAGGCCAGCAGGGCGGCGGCCAGCGCGAGGAGCAGGCCCCCGAGCCGGAGCGCGAGCCCCTGGGGGCGGGCCCCGCGGCCGCCCTCCGGCTCCGGCTGTGTTACTCGCTGCAGAGTTTC
Organism: Mungos mungo; assembly: GCA_004023785.1. Classification (NCBI taxonomy): domain Eukaryota; kingdom Metazoa; phylum Chordata; class Mammalia; order Carnivora; family Herpestidae; genus Mungos; species Mungos mungo. Next base: position 18,842 of record PISW01012278.1, on the reverse strand, counting down.
GAGCTTAGATATGCGGTTCCTGAAAGTCTCCATGACCTCCTGTGGGTGACAAGAACACACGGCCCCCTGAGAGGTCAGAACGGGAGTGCGGTCTCTTACCTGGGTTCCCAAGGGGTGCACAGCGAGTACTGGGGGGCTGAAGACGTAGGAGGGAAATCAAGAACCTAGAGCATTTACATGCTCAGGGCCCTGTCCTGGGAGGGTGTGCATTTCCCTGGGGAACAGCGAAGGGCTCCGCCGGCCCGGCCACGCTCGTCATCCAGCATGACCTAAGCCATGCGACAACTGACCAAGGGCAGTAGGGTCTGAGGGTGTGGAAGAGAACGAGCCTAACCATGAAGGTGAGGGAAACCCCTCACCCCTGCTTGCTGACCCAGGGTCAGAAGCAGGGGTGCCTGGCGAGAGCGTCCCCGTCGACCTCGGCTGGGTGGGCGGGGAGGGCTGCAGCGCGGACGGCAGCACTGTGTGTTTCTAGCTCTGAGTCACACGTGAACTCGCAACTGAGCCCTCAGCAGGAGCAGCCTGAGGACCGGTCCCTTCCCTTACGTCGTGGGCTATCAGAGTGGACCTGCTCATCACTTGCCCCTCTCCTCCCTGTGTCCTCACTGGCCCTTTGTTGAAAGGTCCGCTGCAAGTGTCTCACCCACATTTCCTTGGCTCTCTCGTAGGACAGATAGGCCATTTTCTCTTCAGCGCAGGCCAGATTCTGTTTGAGGCGGCAAATCTCATCCAGGTGCCCCTGGAGGTGCTCATTCACCTGTTCTTCCATCGATGCTTGTCTTGGGAGCAAAAGAGAAAGTAATACTCCCTGAGTACCCTGCCCAGGGCTTGTGTGGCGGGGAGCAGTCCTATGTGAAGACTAGACCTGGGTTCAGATTCCACCTTCCTCCTCTCTCCTCCTCAGGTCGGCCTCGGAACACCAGAAACGCACACCAGCCACACGCACACTGATATTCATATACCTTTTGTATACAGATCCTCTTGCGAACCAGCTTTACCCAACTAGTCGCGGACCAGAAGTTGTAGAAATGACAATCTAAGTTATCCACGCCTGCTACTAAGCCCCATATAAATTCCCAGCATCAGTGTTTGGCAAGCAGTAATCATTCCATAAAAATCTGTTGATTATAGAGATGGGGCGGTCACAAAAGGCCACATATTGTGTGATTCCATTTATACAAACTGTCCAGAAGAGGCAAATCCGTAGAGACAGAAGCAAATGAGTGGTTCCTGGCAGCCGAGGGTGGGGAGTGACAGGGAGTGACTGCTAATGGCTTGGGGTTTCTTTCTGGAGTGATGACAATGTTCTGGAAAGAGAGTGGTGACGGCTGCACACTCTGTGCATATGCTGAAAAATGCTGACTGTAAATGAGGGGATTTTATGGGGATGTGAATTATATCTCAATAAAGCTGTTATTAAAACAAAAACAAAAAACTGAATTGTGGTAATGGTTGTACAACTTAGCAAATGTACTAACAGTCATTGAAATGTCTAATTAAAATGGTGCATTTCATGGCATGTAACATATCTCAGTAGATCTCAAAAAATACAAACATCACTAAGCAGTTTTTTATGGCTATGTGTAGAAGTTGTAAAAGTATAAAAACATGCATGAAAAAGATAAGGGCCCAGTGAGGAGAGCAAGATGGGTGGAAAGGGGGTGGGGTTGGGAAGGGATAATGTGAGAGCTTCAAGTGAACCTTCTAAAGTTTTGCTCCTCGGGGCGCCTGGGTGGCGCAGTCGGTTACGCGTCCAATTTTGGCTCAGGTCATGATCTCACGGTTCATGGGTTTGAGCCCTGCGTCGGGCTCTGTGCTGACAGCTTAGCTCAGAGCCTGGAACCTGTGTCAGAATCTGTGTCTCCCTCACTTTCTGCCCCTCCACTGCTTCCACTCTCTGTCTCTGTCTCTCTCTCTCAGAAATAAACATTAAAGTTTTACTTCTTAACAAAAATAACATTTGAAGCAAATTTGCTAAATGTTAAGATTTGAGAAAGCTGAGGGTGGGTATACAGTGCTGTGTTATCCTCTACATTTTCCCTGGGTTTGAAATATTCCATAATTTGAAGAAACTCTGAGGCTCTTCATTTGGGCACCAGGAAGGATGGGCCAGAGGACAGAGGCCATGTGGCTTTTAGCACTGTCACTTAGGGAAGAGCCAAGGAACACTTGTCCCATGGGTCGGCGACAGTGTTCCTTGAGGAGCAGAAAGGTACTGGAGGCACAGAATGGCCGGGGCCTGCTGCCCTATGGAAAACAGGGCAATGGAGAACGTGGCTGATCAGTTCACGTGGCTCCAGTGGGCACAAGAACATAACGGACGGTGCTGCTGTCCCGCAGACTGGAAATAGGAGGCAAGGGGTCAGTTTGGACTTGCTTCAAGGACTTGGCCCACACCCAAATGGAGATGTCCGCTAAGCATCTGTTGAAAGCCAATTTATCAAGAGCTGGTTCATGATAGCATTTTAAGGAATATTCCCATTGATCTCTGCCCTGCTCCCTGTTGAGAAGAGAGTGGACCGACAATGTCCACAGAGAGGGGGAGGCAGTACAGTGTCCACGCGAAAGGACATTTCCCATGACTGTCTATTTACATAAAGGATTCAGACACAAGAGTGTTCAAGATATTAACTATGTTCAAGTATATACTCATGAACGTATATATATTCATATATACATGTATATGTTTTAATGTTTTTTTTTTTTTTGAAGGGGAGAGAGACAGAGCATGAACGGGAGAGAAGCAAAGAGAGGGGGAGATGCAGAATCTGAAGCAGGCTCCAGGCTCTGAGTTGTCAGCACAGAGCCTGGCGTGGGGCTCGAACTCACAAACTGTGAGATCATGACCTGAGCCGAAGTCAGACGCTTAACCGACTGAGCCACCCAGGTGCTCCTCATGAATACATTCTTCATGGACATGAAGTCAAGGAATAGATTTGTCATTAATATATTTATAAGAATTTACAAATATATTCTTAAATGCATTCTTGAATAGATTACTCAAGAAGAAAATATTAATTCATAAGGAGATTCTATTAGTCTCCCCTTGTCTCTGGCCCCCAGGCTCTCTGCCCTACGGCAGCAGCATCCTGGCTATGACACAACTGTGTCTTCCTTGTCCTTCCCTTAGTCCAGGACCCCCTCTGCCCCGCTCCTACAGTTGCAGAGGCAAATGGACCAGTCCATTTTTTAATCTCAATTTCTATTTAAATTCTAGTTAGTTGACATATATGGTAAAACTAGTTTCAAGTACAGAAGTTAGTGATTCATCACTTACATATAACATCTAGTGCTCGTCACAGGTGCCCCCTTTAATCTCCATCGCCCGTCCAGCCTACCCCCCTACCTCCCTCTATCAACCCTTATTTTGTTCTCTGTATTGAAGAGTCTCTTATGGTTTGTTTCTCTCTCTCTTCACCCCCCTTCTGTTATGTTCACCTGTTTCGTTTCTTAAATTCCACATGAGTGAAATCATATGGTATGTCTTTCTCTGGTTTTATTTAGCATAATACTGTCTAGTTCCATCCACAAAACTGCAAATGACAAGATTTTATTCTTTTTGATGGTCGAGTAATATTCCATTACACACACACACACACACACACACACACACACACACAAATACACACCACATATTTTTTATCCACTCATCAGTTGATGGACATTTGGGCTCTTTCCATACTTTGGCTAATGTTGATAGTGCTGCTATAAACATCAGGGTGCACACACCCCTCTGAATCAGTATTTTCCTGTCCTTTGTGTGAATACCTAATAGTGCAATTGCTTGGTCATAGAGTAGTTCTACTTTTAACTTTAAAAAAATTTTTTAATGTTTTATTTATTTTTGAGAGAGAGAAAGAGAGAGAGAGACAGCTTGAGCAGGGGAGGGTCAGAGAGAGAGAGGGAGATACAGAATCTGAGGCAGGCTCCAGGCTCTGAGCTAGCTGTCAGCACAGAGCCTGACATGGGGCTCGAACCCACGAACTGTGAGGTCATGACCTGAGCTGGAGCCAGACACTTAGCCGACTGAGCCACCCAGGTGCCCCAATGTTTATTTCCCCTTTAATCTTTATTATGTCTCTGCTGCTGCTGGCTTTAGGCTTTATTTGCCGCTCCTTTTCTAGCTCCTTTAGGTTTAAGGTTAGGTTATGTATTCAAGGTATTTCTTGATTCTTGAGATAGGCCAGTATTGCTATATACTTCTCTCTTATGGCCACCTTTGCTGTATCCCAAAGGGTTTGGACTGTCGTGTTTTCATCTTTACTCGCTTCCATGTATTTCTGTTTACGTCTTCTTGAATTTCCTGGTTAACCCACTCATTCCTTAGTATGTTTTTTTAACCTCCATGTATTTGTGATCTGTCCAAATTTCTTCTTGTGGTTGACTTCAAGTTTCATAGCATGCAGTCTGCAAATATGCACGGTATGATCTTGATCTTTTTATACTTGTTGAGGGTTGATTTGCGTCCCAGTATGTGATCTATTCTGGAGAATGTTCCACATGCACACGAGAAGAATGTGTATTCTGCTGCTTTAGGATAAAATGTTCTGAATATATCTGTTGAGTCCATCCAGTCCAGTGTGTCTTTCAAAGCCACTGTTTCCTGGTTGATGGTCTGCTTAGATGATCTGTCCATTGCTGTAAAAGGGGTGTTAACGTCCCCTAGTATTCATGTATTATTATCAATGAGTTTCTTTGTTTGTTATTATTGATTTATATGTGTGGGTGTTCCAAGTTGGGGTCATAAATATTTACAGTTGTTAGATCTTCTTATTGGATAGACCCCTTAATTATGTTATAATGTCCTTCTTCATCTCTTGTTACAGTCTTCAGTTTAAAATCTATTTGTCTGATATAAGTATGGCTACTCCAGCTTTCTTTTAATGTCCATTAGCATGACAAATGATTCTCTATCCCCTCATTTTAAATATGGAGGTGTTTTTAGGTCTAAAATGGGTCTCTTTGAAGCAGCATATAGATGGGTCTTTTTTTAAATCCATTCTGACACCCCATATCTTTTGATTGGAGCATTTAGTCAAGCAAATGGACCACTCTAGAAAATGCTCTTACAGGGGCGCCTGGGTGGCTCAGTTAAGCATCCGACTTTGGCTCAGGTCATGATCTTGCTGTTTGTGGGTTCGTGCCCCGCGTTGGGCTCTGTGCTGACAGCTCAGAGCCTGGAGCCTGCTTCCGATTTTGTGTCTCCCTTTCTCTCTGCCCCTCCCCCACTCGTGCTCTGTCTCTCTCTCTGTCTCTCAATAATGAATAAACATTAAAAAAAAGAAAATGCTCTGAGAGTATATTCTTTTTTTTAAGTTTATTTTGAGAGAGAGAGGAAGTGTGAGTAGGGGAGGGGCAGAGAGAGAGAGAGAGAGTAAGAGAGAGAATCTCAAGCAGGCTCCACAGTCAGTGCAGGGCCTGACAGGGGTTTGATCTCATGACTTTGAGTTCATGACCTGAGCCAAAATCAAGAGTCAGATGCTTAATCAACTGAGCCACCCAGGCACCCCAAAGGAGAGTATATTCTTGATCATACCTGAGCGTTGGCTTTTGGCAAACTGAGCTAGAAACTAGTGGCCTGCAACTTGAAGAAGTCTGAGATGAAGGAGCAACTGTAGGAGGGATCAAGCCCTGCAGGTAGGGTCGGGTAATGCAGCAGGGGTGGAGTAGGTCCTCCTGAGCAAACGTGCAACCACGCGCATCCTTAGAGGAGGGAAGCAGGGGGAGCTTTTACACACAGAGGAGGGGCCACATGAACACAGAGCAGAGAGAGATGTGAAGGTCCTGCCCTTGGAGACTGGAGCGACGTGGCCACAGCTAAGGATCCCGGCAGCCACCAGAAGCTGGTGTACAAGAGTGTCCACAGCAGCTTTATGCATAGCGGCCCCGACCAGCAGCGGGCGAGCGGGTAAACGGCGGTGCAGCGTACAAGAGAGCACCGCCGAGCGAGAGTGACCTGCCCCCGCGCACAGCTTGCGTGGCTCTCAGAAATATGACATCGGCTGGAAGCAGACAGACAAAATGACCGCCTACCGAATGATTCCACTTACATGAAGTATCCAGAAGAAACAGATGCAGAGAGACAGAAAGCACACTGGTGGTTAGCAGGGGTTGGGGTAAGGTGAATGGGGAGTGGTGGGGTGTTCTCCTGGAGTGATGAAAATGTTCTGGAACCAAATATAGGTGGTGGTTACACAACATTGCAAACGTACTAATTAACACTGGATTGCACATTTTAAGATGGATCGTTTTGTTTTGTGAATTTCATCTCAATTCAAAAATTGAAAACGGGCACCCGGGTGGCTCAGGCATTCAGCATCTAACTTCGGCTCAGGTGATGATCTTGCAGTTCATTAGTTCAAGCCCTGCAGCAGGCTCGCTGTCAGCACAGAGCCCGCTTCAAATCTTCTGTCCCAACCCCCTCTGTGCCCCTCCCCCACTTGACCTCTCTCTCAAAAATAAAACAATTTTAAAATGTGTAAGAAAGAAAGGAAGAAACCTTCTTGAAAGGAAACAGATTTACCTGTGAGAAGTGTCATAGAACTTTTCAGTTTGAAACCTCAGTTTGTGACACACCAGAGGAGATGTGACAACCACAGGGGCTTGGGTGGTGACCACACAGGTGTGGACACCAGGTAACACTTTACTGACTTCAACACATAGGTCATGTCTGCATCTATCTCACATAAAGGTTTTTTTTAAACAATCGAAAGGAGACATACACTTTAAAAAACTCAACGAATTTCTGTGTCCCCTTCAACCTAGATTAGGAAGCCACATGGCAGGGCATGTCGACATGCTCTCAGGCTTGTGTTTCCGTTTGAGACTCTGTTTCCCCATCTGTAAAGTGGGTAGCTGAACACCACAGGTGACAGTGCTACTTGCTCCCTGCTGTCACTGTTATTATGTAAAGTCACCTCCCGCCCGGTCTCCATGTCTCCTGGCAAATCGGAGCCTACAGACCTACTTCTAATGTAGACTCATCACGGTAGGCGAACCGCCGCGGCCAGCCAGCGGAACCGCTCTGTGGCTGAGCACCACGGAAGCTTGCTGTTGCAGTCCAGGGGGGTGGGGGCTGCCGTGGCAGAAGTGCAAGCTGGCGGAATTCTCCGGGAACCTGGGGACAGAGGTCACCCTGCCCCCCCCCACCACCCCCCGCACTGCAGGCACATCCTGATTTGGTGAGGGGTTGAGAGCTTACGGAGGCACAACAGTCCTGTTGGCCCTGGCAGGATGGGAACTTACAGGGATATGTGTCACTGGCACTGAGCTCCAGTCTTGCTTTATATAAATGCAACCTCAGACATGGTATTTGACAGAGGGCTCATTAAGAGTCCCAGGAGCTGAGTTCAGCCCCCAGGCCCTACAGACATCACTCCCAAAAGAAACCCGATATTCCGACTGGCAATCTTATTTGACACTGGGCTGCCCCGCGTAGTTTTGAGTCATCCTTCAAAGACATATAAAGCAGTGTACCTGCAGGTAACGCTTCCTGGTGAAAACAGAAGAGGACTGATTCCCAAATGCCTTCCCCCACTCCCCCCCACATACCGGTGCTAAGGGACTGCAGAGTTCTTACTTTACTGGGAATCTTGGGTCATCCAAGTAATATCTGCCTCTCTGGCCAGGCTGTTGGAAGGATTAGAGCTAATGCAAGGACCTGATGCATCAGACTGTGGGGACCAGGGGAGAGAGTGTGGCACCCCTGAGGGCCGATAGGACCCCAAGAAAGGTCCAAATAGGAATAGTGCAGGTCCTTCGAGACGCTGAGTTTTCCTTTCCCCTCCTCATTTCTGGGCCCTAGTCTTGTCTTAGATAAAAATAAACTGCACATGGACCAAAGGAATAAAATAGAGAGCCCAAAACTGGACCCGCAAGTGTACGGCCAATTAATCTTTGACAAAGCAGGAAAGAGTATCCAATGGAAAAAAGACAGCCTCTTTAGCAGGTGGTGCTGGGAGAGCTGGACAGCAACATGCAGAAGAATGAAGCTAGACCACTTTCTTACACCATACACAAAAATAAACTCAGAATGGCTGAAGGACCTGAATGTGAGACAGGAAACCATCAAAACCCTAGAGGAGAAAGCAGGTAACAGCCTCCTTGACCTCAATCGCAGCAATTTCCTACTTGACACATCCCCAAAGGCAAGGGAATCAAGAACAAAAATGAACTCTTGGGACCTCATCAAGATAAAAAGCTTCTGCACTGCAAAGGAAACAATCAAGAAAACTAAGAGGCAACGGACAGAATGGGAAAAGATAGTTGCAAATGACATATCATATAAAGGGCTAGTATCTAAAATCTACAAGGAACTCACCAAACTTCACACTCAGAAAACAAATAACCCAGTGAAGAAATGGACAGAAGACCTGAATAGACACTTCTCCAAAGAGGACATCCAGATGGCCAACAGGCACATGAAACAATGCTCAACATCACTCAGCATCAGGGAAACACAAATCAAAACCACACTGAGATACCACCTCACGCCAGTCAGAGTGGCTAAAATGAACAAATCAAGAGTCTATAGATGCTGGCGAGGGTGTGGAGAGACGGGCACCCTCCTACACTGTTGGTGGCAATGTAAACTGGTGCAGCCGCTCTGGAAAACAGTGTGGACGTTCCTCAAAAAGTTAACAATAGAACTCCCCTATGACCCAACAATAGCACTGCTGGGGATCTACCCAAGGGATACAGAAGTGCTGATGCATAGGAGCACATGCACCCCAATGTTCATAGCGGCACTTTCTACAACAGCCAAATCCTGGAAAGAGCCTAAATGCCCATCACCTGATGAGTGGATCAAGATGTGGTATATATACACGGTGGAGTACTCCATGGCAATGAGAAAGAATGACATATGGCCATTTGTAGCAAAGTGGATGGACCTGGAGGGTGTCATGCTAAGCGAAATAAGTCAGGCAGAGAAGGACAGGTACCATATGTTTGCACTCATAGGTCTAACAGGAGAAACCTAATAGGAGACCATGGGAAGGGGAAAGGGGGGGGGAAAGAGTTGGGGAGAGGGAGTGAGGCAAATCATGAGAGACTCTTGAATGCTGAACACAAACTGAGGGCTGAAGAGGGAGGGGGTTAGGGGTAGGGGGGTGATGACCACAGAAGGGGACACTTGTGGGGAAGAGCAACTTGTGGAAACCAACTTGGTAATAAACTATATAAACTATATAAAAAAAAAAAGACTTCAGTAATGTAACTCATACAACTTAATAAAGCATATGCTCTCTTTAAGGAGCTTCTAACTTAATAAAAGTATAAAAATAAAGTGATAGACACCTTAACTTCAAAATCACAGTGAGGGAGAATTATAAGCAAATTCAATAATTTTACTTTGTCTAAACTAATATTATAAAACTGATCATTTGACTCATTAAAAATGTAAAATGTCTACATCCATTTAAAAGAGCAATTAACTTTACCAATAAAATTAATGAAATTAAAATATAAATAAATAAACTTGACCTGCCACACAGTGGGGAGAAAGCGTTTGCCAGAAGGCAATCTTTTTCAGAAGGAATATCCCATATAAGACCATTTGCTCCAGCTCAGCCATGAGCACAGGCGAGAGGGGGTCACAGCTGGTGATCCCGCTCCGCACGCTATTCTCACAGACGGGGACCTGAGGGACTCCTCTCTGACGGGCGATGGGCACCCGCCGGGCTCACTGCCACCACAACCGTCTCCCGCCACCACAGGGAGAGCCTACAGCTTCTGGGATCACCTGGCGGGACCCTGAGCTGGAGCCTCCTTTGCCAGGAGAGGACCCCGGCGGGTGTGCCACAGCAGGCAGCCCTCTCCACTGTGGGGCGCAGGTGCCCAGAGAAACGCTGCCCTGCTCCCTCTCCCCCTGACCCTCCAAACCCACGTCCTTGCTCTCCTTCATTCTCCTGCTAGCAGTCCCAGCGGGGGTGCTGAGCCCACAGCCAAGGCGGCAGTAGACAGGCCACCTCACCTGCATTTCTCTTCCTGGAGGGACTCCAGCGACACCTGCAGGTCCCTCCGACAACTCTCCTTCAGGCACTGATAGGACACCTGGAGGTGGAGGTGGAGCTCCTTGACTTCTCTCAGGTCTTCCTTCATCTTCCACAACAGCCGACTTCGCTGCTGGGCCACACACTTTGTCTCCGAGGACTTCCCCGGCTGCAAAGCTGGGAAGTGACTAGCCAGGGGTGAGTGGCTGACGACATCAGACAGGTCAGTGTCTTTCCCATCTGGCCTGGGAGGCTCTGAAAACGGGGCCTTCTCACCAGGCCGCTGGCAGGGATGTGGGCTGCTTTCGGCCTTCAGCGCGAGACCCTTGGGCCTCCTGCCCTCCTCCAGCTCCTGCAGCTTCTGGTGACAACGACGGAGCCTTCGCTCAATCTGGGCGATGGTGGCAGAGGCACGCTGGTTCACCTTCTCGAAGACCTGCCGGATGTGGGGGGCCCGGTGCCGGTCAGCCTTGGACACCAGCTTGAGGTAGTTCACGGTGTTCTCGTCCCGACTGGCCTTCTCCACTCGCAGCTGCTCTGAGAGGTAGAAGATGCGGCACTTGATGCTGTCCTGGAAGTTCCGGGCCTGCTCCCCCTCTGACAGCCTGGAATGGCCACTGGGGCCATCTGCGCCCAATGAAAGGGACCCGCGGGAGGGAGCATCGGAGGGAACGGTCGCACTTGCCTGCGTTGGGAGACCAGAAATCGTTAACAGGCACTTCTGTGGGTGGCAGACGGTGGAACCGGACACGTTGTCGCCTCCTTCTGTCATAACACTGTCAGAATACTGATGTGTAGGCGCAGATGCCTACGTGCACTCAAGATGAGCCGACACAAACTAGAAAGGTCAAATTCAACTTCCAGGCCCCTCTCCCTTTCTTTCCAGCACCCCAAATCTTTTTTAGCAATCTCTACACCCAACATGAGATTTAAACTCAACTCTGAGCTCAAGAGTCGCACACTCCAACTGAGCCCCTGACGTTCTGCTGTATGACCAGACCTCACTAGAACCCCCAGATGGCTAGAATCCCCCACTCCACACCTGTCCTGTCTGTTCTTGGACTTCTTCTCTTCCCAGAAATACCTAATATATTGGTATAGATCTCATTTTATAATGAACTATTCTTATAAAGTATGGAATAAGCTCATTCCCATCCACCCATATGTCTTGCTATGTTGCTACCACCAGGCAGATTAAAGAGGGAGGCAAGGAGATCTGCATCCTGACGGGTTCATTCCTTCATTCAGTCATTCGTTCAACACGCACGTCCTGAGCACCTACCACGGGGTACACAGGCCAGACACATTCTTTGCTCATATAGAGCTAACAGTCAAGGATGAAAAAAAATCTATTGTGATGCAAATGAATGCATCTCGCATGCAGGCAAGTTAAGAAACCACTCAGAGGGTCAGCTTTCTCATCTTTAAACAAAGATGGCTTGAGGTGCCTGGGTGGCTCAGGCGGTTAAGTGTCCGACTTCAGCTCAGGTCATGATCTCATGGTTCGTGGGTTCGAGCCCTGCGTCGGGCTCTGTGCTGACTGCTAGCTCAGAGCCTGGAGCCTGTCTTCAGATTCTGTGTCTCCCTCTCTGACTCTCCCCCGATCACGCTGTTTCTCTCTCTCTCTCTCTCTCAAAAATAAATAAAACATAAAAAAATTAACAAAAATAAAGATGGCCATAGCAGCACAGCCGGGACACAGTGGACCAGGGCAGAGTGGCTAGTGATGAGCTAGGAGAGGTAGGTGAGGTCAGGACAGGTGGAGGGGCTCCTGGCTGGCTCAGTAGGCAGAACATGTGACTCTTGATTTTGGGGTTATGACTTTGAGCCCCAAATTAGGTGTAGAGGTTACTTAAAAATAAACTCTCGGGGTGCCTGGGTGGCTCAGTCGGCTAAGTGTCCAACTTTGGCTCAGGTCACTTGTGAATTCAAGCCCAGCATCAGGCTTTCTGGTGTCATCATGGAGCACACTTCAGATCCTCTGTCTCCATGTCACTCTGTCCCTCCCCTGCTCATGCTCTTTCTCCCTCTCTCTGAAAAATATATTTTTTAAATTTAGCGGTGGCTGGGTGGCTAACATTTTTAAATGTTTATTTATTTTTGAGAGAGAGAACAAGGCAGGAGGGGGCAGGAAGAGAGGGAGACAGAGGATCCAAAGCGCCTCCTCACTGAAAGTAGAGTGCCCAAGGCAGGGAAGTCTGATATTTAACCAACTGAACCACCGAGGTGCCCCTCTGTTTCTACTTTTTAACTGTAAGAGCCTTCATGATCATTTTCAATCTGAAAATGATTTCATGGTGGTATCAGGAGTGATTATATAATAATACATAACTTGATTCTGTGCAATTTTTGTATGCAAATTACCTTGATTAAAAAAAATGTGATACCACTATGCACCTAGCAAACTGGCAAAACTTAGACTAATAATAATAAATGTTGGCAATGATATGGAGCAACAGGAACTCTTAATCACTCCAGCTGGGAGAGTACTTGGTACGGGCACTTTGGAAAAGCACCGGTAAACTGAAAGGTTGAAGACACGCATACCAAATGGCCTAGCAACTGTATGCATAGGGACAGCCTTGGGAAACAGGTACACTGATGGCCCCAATAGCCAACTGCTAGAAATTACCCATCTGCCCACCAGCCCATCAATAGTAAAATGTGCAAGTGAACTGTAAAATATTCAACAATCTACTCCTATACAGCAATGAAAATGAACTGCAGCCATGAAAATATGAATGAACAAGCATAATGTTGAACAAAAGAAGCTAAACACAGAAAAATTCATACTATATGCAGCTTTGTCATATAAAGGTCCAAAGCAGGCAAAACAAAATGATTTTGTTTAGGGACAATGGACAATAAAGCTATAAAGAAAAGCATGGGCATTGGTAGCATAAATGTCAGGATAGTGACCCCCCACTAATGTGGGAGAAGGGGTCATGATTGGGAGAAACAGGTGGAGGCCAAGGTCCTTAATCTGAGTAGTAGTTACACATCGGTTCACATTATTTCCTGAAATGTATGGTGATGTTTTCTATGCCCTTTCATACATATGCCAAATTTCATACTTGTAAAAGTTTTTAAATATTCAATAGGTGGATGTAACAGCACATTAGAAATAGCTGGAGAGAGAATTAGTAAATTGTAAAACAGAGCTAAAGAAGCATCCAGAATGCAATACAGAGGCACAAAGAAACAGAAAATTTGACCAAAAAAATATTGAAATACAGAAAACATGGAAAATAGAATGAGAAAGTCTAATAGAATGAGGAAATGTTAAGATTTTAAGAGAGTCACAGGGGCACCTGGGTGGCTCAGTTGGTTAAGCGTCCAACTTTAGCTCGGGTCATGATCTCCCAGTTTGTGAGTTCGAGCCCCATGTTGGTCTCTGTGCTGACAGCTTAGAGCCTGGAGTCTGCTTCAGATTCAGTGTCTCCCTCTTTCTCTCTGCCCCTCCCCAACATGTGCTCTGTCTCTCAAAAATAAACATTAAAAGAATTAAAAAAAAAAAAGAGCTAGTCACAAACAACTTTCCAGAACTGATAAAAGACAACACAAATTCAAGTAGTCAAATAAATTCCAAACAGAAAAAGAGAAATAGAACCACATCTAAACACAAGACTTTAAAAAAGCAGGCAGATTTATGGGGGCACCTGGGTTGGTTCAATCAGTTCAGCGTCTGATTCTTGATTTCGGCTCAGGTCATGATCTCATGGTTTTGTGAGTCTGAGCCCCGCATTGGGCTCTGTGCACTGCCAGTGCGGAGCCTGCCTGGAATTCTCTGTCTCCTTCTCTCTCTGCCCCTTCCCAGCTTACGTGCTCGCTCACTCGCTCGCTCTCTCACTGTCTCTCTCAAAAAGTCAGATTTAAAAAGCTAATTACCTTTGAAACCATGACCTTTACACTGAAAGCCGAGTTTTCAATGGCATTAATGAAATCCAGAAGAGCCGAGTGGTAACTTCAATATGCTGAGGGAGTAACTGTCAGAGAGACAAAAAAATAGGTCATATTCAAATAATTGGGAGGCAGAATGTTTTCAGGTTTTTCAGCAAAGCACTGGGAACAAGTAATGCCTCCAAACTGGTGGGGGGGAATGATTTTCCCATCCAGAATTCTACACCCAAACTGTCTATTGTGAGATTAGACTCAAGAGATGAAAGAATTGAAATAGTTTACCTAATCTGCATTCTTTCTCTGGAAGCTACTAGAGAGATAGCACCACCCAAACCAGAGAGGAACCTAAGAATGAGGTGGAGATGGGATGATGAGACAGGGCAAAAGGAAGCAGATGACATCTCCAGGATGATGGGAGGGGAGCCCAGGCCAGTGGCTGGAGGGCAAGACAAAAGGCTCCAGGAAGAGAACCTCCAAGGGAATGACATGCATGGACTGCTGGACGTCTTTAACCAGCTAGAGAGGAGATGTGGACAGTGGGGGAGGGGATGCTGGCCTATGGAAAGTAGTAGAGAACAAGAAACATGGGAGCAGTGGGGGGAGGGGGGAGACAACTGTTAACTCTAAGGTAAACAAAACGTTGGGAGAGAAAAGAAAAGTCATCAGAGTGATGACTCAGTTATGACTAGTGTTTCCACGGACTTGATCATGTGAACACCAAAATATGATCTAACCCTAACCATTATATACTATACTGGAAGGATTTGGAGGGGGTGTGTGAAAAAGAGCTACACTATCATCTTCTACAGTGAAAAAACCCAATAATTCTTAAAATATAAAAATAAAAAATAGCGCTACAAACTCTTTAGGGAATTGGAGCTAAATACCAAAAGAAACAGCTAAAAGAGTTGAAAGTGGTTGATTCTAGGTAGTGGATGATTACGTGGGTGGAAACCAGATCAACCTTGTAGAACCATTTAACTCTTTGAAGCAGGAGTTGGCCCAACTGTGGCTTGGTTTCATACAGGTGGGAGCTAATAATGGTTCTTAAATTCTTAAATGGTTGAAAAACAATCAGAAGAGTATTTTGTGACACGTGAAAATTACAGATGATTCAAACTTCGGTGTCCATAAACATCTTACCTGGCACACAGCCACAGCTGTTCATGACTGGGTTGTCTGTGACTGTATGTGTGCCACAAAAATGGCCTAGCTGAACAGCTGCAACGGAGACCTCACGCTCTCAAATAGTTACTATTTGGCCCTTGACAGGAAAAGTTTGCTGACCCCTGCTTGAAACTCAGTTCACATAAACCACTGATAAATAAAAAGAACAAAACAATCGTTTACTTAAAAACGAAGTGGAGGGGCACCTGGGTGGCTCAGTCGGCCAAGCGTCCAACTTCTGCTCAGGTCATGATCTCACAGTTCGTGGGTTCGAGCCCCATATCAGGCACTGTGCTGACAGCTAGCTCAGAGCCTGGAGCCTGCTTCAGATTCTGTGCCTCCCTCTCTCTGACCCTCCCCTGTTTATGCTGTCTCTCTCTCTCTCTCTCAAAAATAAATAAAAAACATTTAAAATAATTTTTTAAATGAAGTTGGGGTTGCCTGGTTGGCTCAGCCAGTAGAGCATGCGACTCTCAATCTCTGGGTTATAAATTGAAGCCCCACATTATGTGTAGAGATTGCTTATAAATAAAATCATTAAGGTTAGCTGGGCAGATCAGTTAAGCATCTGACTTCAGCTCAGGTCATGATCTTATGGTTCATGAGTTCGAGCCCCACATCGGGCCCTCTGCTCTCAGCACAGAGCCTGCTTGAATCCTCTGTTCCCCTCTCTCTCTGCTCCTCCCCCGCTCACATTCTCATGCTATCTCGCTCTCAAAGGTAAACATTTATAATCATAAAATCTTAAAAAAATAAAGTCTTTAAAAATTAAAAAGGAATTAGGAAATAGGGAGAATTAAATGTTGCTAATGACTGGTTCTGCTGTGGAATTTTATAGATATCATAAAAAACTCAAAATTGAGAGAATATGTTGGTAAAAAAAAAATAAAGACAGCCACTAGAAACAAAGCCAGGGACATAATATCCAAATAACCAAGGAGGGAAAAACAATGGAACTCTATTAATCCAAAAAAGGAAGGAAAGGAGGAACAAGAAAAACCCCAAGATATTAGGGTAAACAGAAAATATAAAACAGGATGCAAATGTGATGTTATTATCAAAAAGTATACACTATCTTCTTGAACAAAAGACTCAATACTATAAATATGGCAGTCATCTACATATTAACTTATCAATTCAATGAAATCCCAATTAAAAATCCAATGGAAGTGTCTTTGGAATCTTAAATTAGCTGCTTCCAAAATTTATTTGGAAGAGAAAATGCAAGAGTGGCAAAGAAAAAAATTTTTAGAGAGAGAGAGAGCACGCGTGCAAGTAAGGAAGAGGGGCAGAGGGAGAGAGAACCCCAAGCAGGGTACACAGAGAGTGTGCCGCCTGATGAGGAACTCAATTCCACAACCCTGGGATCACAACCTAAGCTGAAATCAAGAGTCAGATGTTCAACTGACAGCCACCCAGGTGACCCTAGTAAAGAAACTTTTTAAAAAGAATAATAAATATAGTCTTGGGACAATTAACTATTTGAAAAAATTAAATTACAGTGCTATCTTACAGCATATACATCATATAAAGTTGAGACAACATAAAAAACTGAACATAAAAATGAAATAATGAGGGGCACCTGGGTGGCTCAGTTGGTTGAGTGTCCGACTTTGGTTCAGGTCATGATCTCACGGTTTGTGGGTTTGAGCCCCACATCGGGCCCTGTGCTGACAGCTCAGAGCCTGGAGCCTGCTTCGGATTCTGTGTCTTTCTCTGCCCCGCCCCTGCTTTTGCACACTGTCTCTCTCTCAAAAATATATAAATTTTCAAAGAATGAAATCATAAAAAGTGTCAGAAGGACATAATAGCAACTGCTTTTACAATCTGTGTGAAGAGAAACTTTCTAAACAAGAGTCAACCCGAAATTTCATAAGAAAAAAGATTTATATATTTTACTACAGGGAAAAAAAATCAACCTTTCTTATGGGAAAAAAGTATGAATTTAAAAAGAAGCAACATTTGGGAGGGTGGGGTAAATGGGTGATGGGCATTAAGGAGGGCACTTGTTGGGATGAGCACTGGGTGTCACATGTAAGTGAAGAATAAATTAAAAACAGGAAAAATAAAGAAAAGCAAAAAAGAATCAAGATTTACGTTTTGTTTCAAACACTTAAAACTATAGTATCTCTTAGTATTTTTTAAAAGCAACAAGCTGAGAAAGAAAAGATTTGCAGTATCTCTAATAGAGAACAGTCTAATCAACATAATACTGGAGAATGCCTACAAATTAGGAAGCTAAAACAAACAATCCAATATAGAAACAGTAAAGGACAGTAGTAGACAATTCATAAAGGACAAACCCCAAATGGCAAAAAGTGTACAGAAAATGTGCAACCATAAGGATATCAGGCAAATGTAAATCAAAGCACTAATTGAATACTATTTTCTCATCCCCGAGAACACCACGCATTAAAAAGACTAACAATAGCCAGTGTTGATGAGGATGTGGGGAAAGGACGCTCACTTACTCCGCGAGGAGGACACAGGTTTTTGTTGAGCACTCAGGCAGGAGCCAGGGAAAGTTCCAGTGCCTATGCCCTTTACCCAAGCAAGCGCGTGGGCACGTAGTCCCCGCGTTCGCGGACACTCAGGGCCTCCCCGGAGCGGGGCGGTTCTGAACTAGGACGCTCCCCAGTGGTTGACCTGCGGGCACAGTGTTGCGGGCGTGGACAGTGCGCCGCCCACGTGGAGCCGGTGCTGGCGGCGGCCCCGCTGGGCCTGGGAAGGCCATCTCAAAACCAGAGGGAACGGAGCTCTCAGACTACATTGCGACCTGAAGGGGATGGGGAGCTCCCAGAAGTCAAGCTCCCTGAGGAAAGCTGCAGGCTAGCATTAGGCTAATGCCACCCCAACCCTCAACAGTCACAAAGGGCTTGTGGCTTGCCACCATACAGAAGGTTCTAGAAAGAGAGGTCAGCACAAAGACAAGGATGCCTTATCTGCTAAGCCCACCTGGGCTACCTTGGGGATGGGAGTAGGGGACCAACAAAGGGTAAAATTTCAGCGTGGCTTTTTTTTTTAAATATTGCGATACATTGCATAAAACATAAACATCACCATCGTAACTCTTTAAAGTGTGTGAAAAAGTTCACTTACACACACCAGGTGGTGAAACGACCGCACCATCTAGTTCCAAAAAATTTTTTATCACCCCAACAGTAGACCCTGGACCACTGGCAGAGACAGACCTCTTTGAACTGAGAGCACAAAGGAATATATAAAGAAGCTAAATTATTTCGATTACTGTCCCACACGCAAAGGAGAAGAGTTCAAAATCCACTGACGCGGAGGGGGACGGCGCGCGAGGCAAATCGACGCGCGGAGGAGGATGGCGCGCGAGGCGAACCGGCGCGCGGGAAGAGGGCAGCTCGCGCGACGAATTAGTGCCCGAGGTGGGGCGCGCGGAGGGAGCAGCATTCGAGGCAGTTGGCACGAGGCAGGGGCGGAGCTCAAAGGGAGCGGGCGTGCTGGTGAATTGGCTCGCGGAGGGGGCGGTGCGCGGAAGGAGCGGCGTTAGGCGGCCCTCAGCACGAGGCGGGGGCGGAGCTCAAAGGGAGCGGGCGTGCTGGTGAATTGGCACACGGAGGGGGCGGTGCGCGGAAGGAGCGGCGTTAGGCGGCTCTCAGCACGAGGCGGGGGCGGAGCTCAAAGGGAGCGGGCGTGCTGGTGAATTGGCACGCGGAGGGGGCGGTGCGCGGAAGGAGCGGCGTTAGGCGGCTCTCAGCACGAGGCGGGGGCGGAGCTCAAAGGGAGCGGGCGTGCTGGTGAATTGGCACGAGG